>VZTO01002020.1:0-40811 GCA_013400615.1 Syrrhaptes paradoxus
CTTTGGTTTCGCTTTGCTCCAGGAGATCGATGCATTGCTAGAGGTTGTAAGATCTCCTGTAAGTGTGCATGTCCTTCTGCATTTCCATCAGCTCCCAGCATTTCAATTAAGGCTGCCAAAATTCCTGTAATTCCCCCAGACCTCTGCCATCCACTGAAAAATGCCATGGGGAAGAAGGAACAGGAGCAAAGAGGGGCATACAATAAAACCTTGCATATGCCAGATGTGGAGCAGTGCCAGTCGGTGTTATCAAGCAGATACTGTGCCTGCTGCCGGGCTGAGAGTGAACCTGCAAAGGCTGGACTTTTCAACACCTCTTGTTAACATGGGGTGTGATGTGTTTTGGATGCTGAGGGGGGAAAAAATTGCAGCATCCAGAGCGCTTTTGTACAGACAATGTCAGGACTTTTACTATGAGACATGATGCAAGGGAACAGCATCCTGCTTGTGCCATATAGGGAAGGAAAATGAAATATTTCATGTTAAAAGCAATGTCTCATCTGAGTTAAAGAGGCTGGACTGAGTCAGAGTACAACCCAGTAAAAAAAAAAATGTTAGTTCTTTTTTAGGAGAACAATTTTTTGACTTTTTCTGTAACACTTTGATGTTTTTAACCACCCTTCCAGCCATCTTTCTGAGGGATCAACATAGACCTTCTGAGGGTCAGAAGAAACTACCAGTGGCACAGTTGCATCACTATATTAGCTTGGGCATAGCATGACCCTAACACGGTCATGTGGCTTCCAGGCTCAGGAGAAACATATCCAGCCCAGATGACAGCCTGGACAGGTTTGTCTACAGCCATCTGTGTAAATAGAGGGACCTCCTGTCCCAGCCCCAGATGTGTCTTTTCCAGATGTGACTGTAACCTTCTGCTCTTAGCCACCTACTACATGGAGGCTGCTGCCCCTTTCCTAACACCATGTCCACCAAATTCACCAGGGTTGTCCCAAGCCACCCCTCTTTAAATAAGCCCCTGTGTCATCCTGACTTGGATTTGGGAGAGCCCACATGGCCAACTCTGCCAGGAGAAAGGTATAGATGGGGAGAAAATTTGAGAAAAGTCCAATGTTTGCAAGAACGAGAATAGGTCACCAGATGCAGATAGCTATTCTCACGCAGTTCCACCTTCAAAGTCCCAAAGGACCCCCACAAAATCAACAAGATTTGTGTTTTAAAGCATTAAACATTAACGTTAAACGTGAAACATTCTTTTTGCATTGAGTTGAATGATCGGTTAATTCTTAGTCTCCAAATATAATATGAATCACTTGAGTTTTTGGCATGAGTCATGGCTCCATTAGCATTTTTGGCATTTTTAGTAGGACTCTTAAATAATAGATGTGGCATCTGAATGGGAATCGGAATTGGCCAGTGAGAGGAAAAGTGCTTTTAAGGTTTTGGAAAATTAGCAAAAAACCTCCAAAATGTCAGAAGATGTTAAAAATTTGAAACCAGTTGAGGTCTTATTTTTAAAAGGGTGTCAGGACTGATTTGTCCTTCTTTTTTTTTTTTGTCTCCAGCTCTGCCATTGTGAGTTAGGCAGACCGTAATGTTTCAAGTCAACACACAATACACAGCTCCTTGCCTCCATTTCCACACAAGCCTGAGTAGCTCAGGTCTGTTTCTCCAAGGGCTTTTTATGATGATTGACATTGTTACATCATCATTAAAAATCTCCATCTTTACTGATGTGAAAAACACGTTTCGGAGCTTTCTAGGCCATTTACTTTGTCCGCTCTGTGGATATACAGTGGACTGTCATCCCTCACAGGCAACGATCGTGTAACTGGATCCAAAGAAAATTCTTCAAACTTTATTGGCCACGGAAAACTAAAGTCAATTGGTTAAAAAGTGTTAATTATGTTTACTCTGGCATCCTAGCCGTGGAGAATTATTAATCATTAAGATCCAGATACATAAAGTTTGCTTTTTTTTTTTTTTCCCCTAAGCTGGGCTTTGCCAATTCATTAAACATCATTAAGCTGAAATAAGCCTCAGCAAGAATGTTTTTTCCTCCTCTTTTAAAATTATTTTCCGTTATCACACTGCACTTGCTGTACTCCATCAGAATAGTCATCACTATATTTCTGAGGGCCTGAGGAGGGTAGAAACACTTCTTCCTCTTGTTCTGTATAATTTCTGGGGGGTCCTAAAGATGGACACAGGAGTGTCCATCAATTTCCGTTGATCTCATCTTGAGCTGAATCAGTCTGAAGCCATGACAAAGTGCAGATTTGTCTCCTCTGTTCCCCTTTCTCAAAGCAAATTAAGACCAGTGAAGTCCCTCTGTACACAAGACCTATTAAAGGAAATAAATTCTCAGATACAACACTAATGAACCATGATTGTTATACTGGATCTCCATTTTCTGCTGATATGTTTTCACTTGAGAGCCATAGCGGAGGTTTTGTGGGGAAACAGCCTCTCTCAACATCCCCAGCAATCAGACACTTGTTGTGCTTCCAATTCTGGCAGATGGTCGCTCTTTGAGTGGCCCCCAGTTATCGTTCAAGCTGGACGGTTTAGTGCATTATAGTTTTGGTAACAGAAGATTGGCACTGTTCCTTGAACTCTGTTTTAATAGCGTCAATATAACTGCTGAAACAATATTTTTATTCCACTGACGTATGTAAAAATGCACCGGCCGGGGCTGCCAGGTTCTCTCTTTTCACCCCTTTCCCAGCTGACACCACTACGGAAGAGCTGAAATTGCAAATGAGTGTATCACCTGGTTTGCAGGCTCCTGTCTCCTTCACGTTTTGCCTGCATCAAAGAGATCGTCCTTCCTTTGAAAGCGCGAGCCAGGAACAGAAATTGCAGGGCTCCATATGAGCTTAACTAGCGATGACCTGACCCATGCGGTAACGCTGTCTTTGGTGATGTCTTGAAATACGGAGGTGCTCCAGTGAGGCTTATATGACTTCACTCAGGCAATGGGAACAGCTTAGTCGAGAGAACATAGGATTATTCATCTGGCCAAAGCGTGGTCCAATTTTGGCTTTGGATTCCATTGCTCAACGTTCAGGGCACTGAACTTTTACACTGATTTTACACTGACCTGTGAACATCTCAGCTCACATCATCTTTAGACATGTGTTGGTCCTGATACAAGGTACAGAAAGAGCAAGGTCTCCTTTCCTTTCCTTCTTCTCTTTGCATATGCATCACATTATTTCTCCTTTCCAATGTTTGGACTGAATCGTGCCCTTGCGCTCGCTGGTTTGCTTTCATCCTGGTACAGGCTGAGTGCAGAAGGAGAGTAGGTATCACAGCTCTACAGGTCATATGTGGGATATTTTGTCAGTTATTTAACTTAGACCCAGCTAGATCCAACCTGCACACACTGGACAAGCCAAAAAAGCAGATGCAACAAATTCATCTCCCCAAAGACGCATCCCCCCAGAGTGGTGGCCAGCAACTGCAACTCCACGTTGACATAACCGGTCTTGACAACCCCTAGTAAAGACGTAATTCAGTGGTATACTAGAAAACTTACAAAAAAGCTCAACCATGACCTTTCCTTCCTCCTTCCCCTCCTTTTTCCCCAAGGGGAAGGCTGTAGGGCTGTATCTGGGAATTAGAAAGCAACATGGGTGGTGACCCCCCGGTGCCAAGACTGTCATGAAGAATAAACCATATGTTGTGTCTTTGCATGTTGGGAGGTCCCAGCTCTGAACACCTAACAACTGTTTTTCAGCCTGCACGACTTAGCGTGCCCAGGAGAACCATTTAGGAAGCAAGAAATGCCTGTGGAGCACAACCAAAAGGGGCTGACCTATTTGCTTGTTTTCAAATGCAAATCCAACCAGGCCAACTTGATGTACCACTAAACCCAGGTTTGCAACCCTCTGTAAAACCCTTCGAACACCAATTGCAGCTGTGCTGTGACAAAATTCATACCTCTACCAGCAGGGAGCCCATGAGCAAATGCTCTCATGCTCTATAAGCAGCCAGTGATATCCCTTTCTCAGATAACTGGTGGTCCAAGGGAAAACCAAGGGCCATGAGCTAAGGATGGAACAATTTTCTTAATGGGAAGACCCAGATGTGGGGCCACCCACTGACGGTTCTGGGCATGGGCTCGCATTGCTTGGGGCAGGAGCTGTGCTCCTCAAACAAGAGCAGCCAGCGCCTGTGTATGATAGCGTATCAGCCAGCTGCTTGAGATCTTGCAGAAGAGACATGAGTAGGTATCTCCCCCTACTTTCCACCATCCATCACAGAGCTTTACTGGCTACTCGCATTTCTGTTCTCTAATTAAAGCTTCTGTCAAGTGCTTTTAAATTATAGCCCCGATTATGGACTTTAGATCAAAATTCAGCAGGCTTTGGAACCTGCCATTTTATTTAATTACTTGCAGTAAATTATTTTGACACCCTCAATTAACAATGTCCGTCACTTCAACCCAGCGACGATGAGTGTGAGGAATTTGCCATTTGATCTGTTTTGTCTGGTGGAAGGGTGCATAGAGAAAAAATACCACCTCTGCATAAGCACAGTAGGAATTTTAGTAGGTTCCAGTGGTCAAATTAGAAAATGTTAATAATTTCCTTTAGTATGTTAAAATTTCATTGCTAAGGTCTAAGGTGCATTTAGGCTGGATAAAGCCATTACTGCGTAGCCAAGAAATGGAACTGATCACTGGTGGAACGACGTCACTAGTGGATGGTTCTTGGTGTGATGATAAGAGCAGTCACTTAGACGCAGGATTGCTCCCTGGGAAGCTCATTTGGGTGCTAGACATTTATCCATGTACAACAGTGTTTGATCAAATCCCCAGAGCAACAGCCCATGCCCACCAAGCCGAGGATGGTGTCTGTGTCTCCCCGCACTGTCCCAGGGAGGACTCGCTCTCGAAACACCCCAAAAAATAATGTGTGTGAATTGTCTTGTGAACCGAACCTTCGCTGCTTCGCTGGCCGGAGCAATATTAAACCTCAGCGTTCTCAGTCACTTTAACAGCCTGGTGGGTGTTGATGATGGAGCTAATTAGCCATGTTCTTTAATTTATTAAAATCATAAATATTTCACTTCAAGGGGGTTTTATTTGGGGGGGGAGGAGAAGGGGGTGGTAAGGTTAAAGGGAGACAACTGCATGAAATTCTTTGCCTGATTAAACTTTCCATAAGATGCAGCAATATTTTACCTCTGTTAAGTGATTCGGTGGCACATCAGACTTGGTATCTCATTCTTCGCCCTGTTTATTTTTAATTATGACTATTATTTTATTTACCATGGTTAACATTAGGACGTGGTAGGGTTGGCTGGAAAAGTCAAAGAGCACAAAATCATTTCAGTGTCAGAAGCTTAAATAAAGAGCAAAGGAGCAGCAAAGCCATAAAACAGATGGAGTTAGAACGATGTAATATATTGCTCTGCTGTGGAAGTTCTAGAATAATTTTTAGTACAACGTGTACACAGACTTGTGTTGCTTCTAAGAAGAAATAAACTGGTATCCAAACCTTACTTCTCACAAACAAATCTGCATATCAGTATTTGCTGTCTTAAATAGACCATCTTTAGGCTTAAAAATCTTGAAAATCTTGCTGTGTCATAGTCACATCAGAAAATTTTCTCTTGTAAAATTCATGTTATGGCCACAGCAGATTTCAGCGGAGCCAGATTTGAAAGTGAAGGCAAAAGGTGAGGATGATAAAGGATCCCCTATTCTGGTATGGAATTAAAATTATTTTGCATCCCTTTCCACAGCTACTACTGCCTAAAGTTTAAGAGATTAATTTAGACTATCAAAAAGATGCATTTTAGTCCTTGTTTTTCTGTGGATGCTTTCCATGGACACATGGAGAATGTAGGTTCTCCATGGACAGCCATAAATGCAACACCAGCTGCAACTCAACCGCCTATGAGCAGGCTGTCTGGGTTGTGTGTGCCTTGAAGCTGTTGGGCACAGCTCAGCGTGCCTCAGTTTCCCCACCACACAGCGGAGATGGATCCTTATCTTATAGGCTGGGGTGGGAGAAAGGGGAGCATTTGGGCAAGACAAAGATTGTGGGGCGCTCAGGTGTCGTAGCGCCTTTTATCAGCTGCACAAGCCTGCGGCTATTGTAAATCATAAAGGAGGAGGATGAGAGGAGGAACTGATCCTGGAATGTGAGAGGTGAGATAAAACACAAGGGCTAAAATCCCAGCTCATTCCAGCCCAGCTCTGGCTGAACCAAGGGATGTGATTTCCCTCAGCAGCGGATAAAGGGGCAGACAAAACGATGCTAAAATACCTGGGATTACCTGCCCTCCTCTCCCCCTTCCAAATATCCTCTCCATCCACCCCCAGCATGCGAGATGCCAGAGATACATGGCCCATTGTTCCGGGATGCCACGGTAGATGCAATCTGTTCCTCATTGTCCAGTAATAGCTTGATTATCTAGGGGGGGGGAAATGCAGAGTGGTTGTGCTCAACGAACCATGAAATTGCCACTGCTCCGAGGAACCATTTATCATCAGCCCTTTAGAGTGAGGAGGGCCAGCGGGCTCGGTGGGAGACATGGGACAGGTATTCATCCAGAGCCGGGATGCTGGAATGCGCCCGGGATGGTCCCGTGTTGAACTTTTCAAGGAGCAAGTGAACCCTGGAAGACGATGAACCTTCCTGGGGAATTGAGAGCCAGGCAATGCCATGAGATAAATGGCTGCAAAGTCTGAAGAACACATTGGGAGCATTGCAGGAGGAACATGGTTGAGGCTTTTTTTTTTTTTGCTTCCTCTTCATCTTAGAGGAAATTTGGGTAAACCCATTAAGCTTTAATTCCACCAGGCTCAGGGCATATATTTTGTGTCAAACCCATGGTTAAAATGCAAGTGAGCAATTTCTGGGAGTGTAGAAGGAATCTGGACAGAGATGGGCCTCCCTGGGGCAGATTCCTCTTTTAATGACCCTGGCCCCTAGCTTAGGAACTAATTTATAAACTAAATCCAATTCTTTCTTGGAAACTGCTGCCCAGAGCCATTCCTGCCAGGAGTTCCCACAGAGCTGAGCCGAGGACAGGATACTTCCCGCTCGCTAAGCTGCGATGGGTGAGCCACCCCACTGGGTCAGGTATTCAGCCCAAAATCCTGAAGTTTATCTAAAAGTTTTTGCTAACACCATCAGAATGGAAGTAGAAGTTTGGTTTTGCTGCTCAGGAATAGGTCCAGGAGCTCCAGCATGGGCATGGACATGGTCTTAGAAAATAAGTCAACATATTTGCATCTCTAAAGAGAAAAAAATCTGATTTCAACTGAGTTTTATTTAAAAGTATAAATTAATTCCAAGTCAATTTAACTGAGTTTCCCACCGCTGGTGGCAAGGACTGAGATTTTGTCTGATGCTGGACAGCTGAACCAGCCAGCCCAGCAAGAACTTGGTGAGCCAGATGGATTGGGAGAGCTGAAATTTGTGGGGGGCAAAAAGACACTGCAAATAAATAAAGAAAGTGGGGTTTGTGAGCTCCTCCCTTCCAGCTCCAATCCAGGACTTACGAAACTTGATACAGGGAATCCTACGGGGGCCTTAGAGGAAAGGAATTTACTCCCACCCATCCTGGGTTCAGCCTAACTCCTCATTTTTTGTTATTTGAGCCTAGGTCTGGAAAAGTGTCTGCACATTTTCTACCCAGAGACCCAGCCCACCCTAACCCTACGCTCCTCTGTCCCTCTTGCAGAAAGGCCACCTGCAGCACAGGGACCCCCGTGGCTCTGACCCAGGAGCATCCCTGCACAGCCCCACACTCAGGGGCAAAAAATCTGCTCTTGGCAGGAATTTCCTCCCGGGTGTATAAATACCAGAGGCACAGGGATCCTGTGCAAAGGGCCATTCTGCTCAGAAATCTCTAAAAACTTCCAGGAATTCAGTTCAATAAGTTTTCTTCACTCCACATTATTTACTGAAATAAAGTCCCCAGGGCTGTCGATGGCTTTTTGCTAACGGAGAATTTTAAAATAACTGGGACACTACTCTGCGTTCTGCTATTTTATCGCAAGCGCTGGTGTGTGTTGCCCTATTAAACAAATGGTCATTGCCAGATCTCTGGCTGGGTTGTAACAGTCCGTTCTGATGAGTGTTTTATTAACTGGAGAAATGATGAGATTTTATGGTAATTCCAAATCTTGTGAAGGTTTGTTGAGCAAATCGGATTTTACAAGGCTTGGCGCCCATTTATCCAGTTTCCGTCATCCAAATGGTGACGGGATGGATTTTACCCAGAGGAGATGTGTAAGCTAGATCCCTTCATTTGTCTTTAGCTTTTCAGTGCGTGGTGTTAGGTTTGTGCTGTAGCCTGCTGCTGTGTGATGAAGACGTATTGTAGTCTCTGAACATAAGAACACTGTCCTCTGTTGATCAGAAAGGAAACGACTGCTGCTCATACATCAGAAAGCACTGGCAAAAAAAAATCCCCACGAAAATCTCTCTGTGAAAATCAACCCGGTTTTCATAATTCCCCTTCACAGCTATTTGCAGCCTGGGATCCCTTTGAAAATCTGCGTATGCTGGGATTTGGAGGCTCCTTGATCATTCACATAAATCACACATCACAGCTACTCCTGAGTTTTGGCAAAAATAGCGATACACGTGATGGATCTCGAGCTCTCCGGTTATTGACAGCTGAGCCTTTAGCGGACAGAAAAAGAAATGCTCTGCTCCCAGGAAACAACTTCTGGCCGATGCTGCGTTTGAGGGCATACCAAAATGAAAAGGGAGGTGAAATGAGTCTGAAAGAGCAAAAGAAAGTGCAGTTTGAAAAACCCAGGGTTTCGATGCTGCAGGGGGTGTGCAGGGTAATATCTACAGCACTTTATCTGCCCACAGTTTGCGTTAAATACAGCACCTCCCGGTTCTTCTCTCTGCATCCCCCCAGCTCCAACAGCTCCCTTTCCTCTTGACAAGACAGAAACCCAAACGCTGATTCATTCGCTGGGAAAAGAGGTGCAGCAGCTGAGTCAATAGTTGTGTGTTATCACCACGACCTGTCATACAAAGTCCCAGAGCTCACTTCAGCCCCTCCAAGAGGCAGTGACAGCCCCAGCAGGGATGCTCAGACGAGGGGGTGCCTGCAGCACCGTCCCCCCCAAAAATAACCCAGCAGCCTCATCCCTGCCAGCATAATAGCAGTGCTGTAAGATGCTCTCGTATTAGTAGAGGCCAATTAGCAGCATAACAGGACCTGACATACACCCTCGGGCTCAGCACTAGGGAGAAAATGTTGCTCCAAAGCAGGATAATATTTAATGCTTCAGCAGATGGAGAGGGTTTGCTAGTGAGCAGTTGCCCTGCAGCTGCTTCAGCTCATTTCACGGCCATGAAATTTTTTTCCAGCTCACTGTGACGATGCTGGGGGCAGGCAGTGACAGGCTCTTTTCCCAAGAGCTGTCCTGTGGAAGCGGGACAGGAGCCCGGCTGGACCCCAACTCCTTGCATTCCTGCCAACAACCAGGAGGAGAGGTGTGTGCACCCAGCAGGTGATGGACCAGCTCTGCTACAGGGGGACAGGGCAGAGAAACAGATGGATGCACAGCCCTTTCTGCCTTTTCCAAATTTCAGCTTCAGGCGTGCGGGGGCTGCACCTCTTCACATTAGCCCCACAGTTATCATCTTAGGTTGTTCCTTACCACTTGCTTGTAATTATCTCGTACAGCAGAACCATAATGCAGCCAAATTATTGCCTAAATGCACAAAAAGAGGGGGCAAACTGAGCTTTTAAAGCAAACCTCAACTTTTGGTTTGTTTTCCTTCATCACCTGATATCGCAGCATCGGGTTTTGTTCTGCAAACATAAAAGACAGGGAGTGACTTAAAAAATAAAACTGGATAAAAGCTGGGGTTCTCATCACATCCAAGAGCTGTGGCTTTAAGNGGCATGAACACGTTGACTTTTCATTTCAGCCTGTCCCCGAATACAATTAATCATTCACGACTTTACCTGTTTGTCACATTTATCTGCAGGGTGCTGATGAACCCATGGGGTCTGCTCACCCGTTAGACCCAGACTGAGCTCACAGCTCTTCCCCCTTGAATTATCATTGTACCTGGATGTGACACAGAAACCGATGACACCATCACTTAGTGCTCTCTAGTTGAGAATTGCTCTAAATTAGTCACTTGAAAGCAACAGCCCAGCCAGCCGAGCAGTCAGCTGGCAAGAAACTCTGGGAGAAAAATTTTTCCATGTGCTATTTTTAATATGAAATGGGTCTGAAAGCAAAGGCTGGGATGGGCTTTTGTAGCAAAGAAGGAGGTACGGATGCCAACTGTCCCTATTTAGGAAGGGTAGTTTCTATTTTTTTTTAAAGCAAAATATCTCTTATTTTTTCCATTCGGTCCTTCTTTGAAAGCTCTCACGGTCCAAAATATGTCAATGGACTTTAAAGGTGTGTCTCTTAAATGTGCCTATTTATAGCTTCACAAACACCACCAGCAAGCCTGGAAGAGGGGACAAATAGGGTTTTACTTTCTGAAATATGAATTACAGAATAAAATAGGGACATCACGAAGAGTGGGTGCGTCTTGCCACAATGCTGCCCTAAACACCCTGAAACCCCAGGCTCAAACTTCTTACATCAATTCTCTCTTAAACAAATTCAAGCAAAGCGACTCAGACAGGCACAAAAGTCCCAACAGACACAAGAAACGCAAAAGAGCGGCAAGGTCAGAGACCCCCCCCCCCCATGCCAGACCAGCCAACCTTCTCTACGCAGATATTGGCGTAAATTTCCCAGGAAGGCTCATGCATACTTGTCATTAATTACAATAAGTAATTGTCTCTTATCGGTACTGAGTCCCTGCATCAGCTCCAGGCTTTCTGTCTCCCTGATCCCAAAGCGTGGAAGAATCTTTCCATCTCCTCCTACCAAGCAGGGAAATGACTCTTTTCTCGGCTAAAAGCAACTTTTCCAGATTGCTGCAAAGGCTGTTTTGGGTGTCCACCCACTGAAATGTGAAATTTGAGCTGTTTTGACTGGACACTGAGGTCCCCCAGGGCTGTCTTGTATTCTGATGGAGTGCAATCGTCAAGGGGAAAAAAACATTCCTGATGCAAACCCTCTCAATTGTGAATGCGAAATCCTTCCTCCGTGGAAATCCCATGGCTGCTGGAAATGTGCAGCTCCCACAGACTTCGCTGCCAATAAACTCCTTTTAAGGAACGATAGCCCAAAACAAAAGCCGGGCTGTAAGCATATTTATCTCAAACGTCATGGATCACTTTGGGCAGATTTGCCCAGGGCTGCTCAACAGTTGATCGGAGCCAAATTTGGGAGTAGTGGGAGGAACAAGAATTCAGCTCCGTTAGTTAGTTATATGTAAAAATATGTTAGAGATTGTAGCTCGAATGATCCATGAGGAAAGAGGGGAAAAAAAGGAAAAGAAAGGGAAGGGAAGGGGAGGGAAGGGAAGGGAGGGGAAGGGAAGGGAAAGGAAGGGAAGGAGAAAAGGGGGGGAAAGGAAAAGAAAAAAATACAAAGAAGAAGTTATTTTTGCAGTCCTTTGTAGGAACCTCTGGCAGCAGCAATGACTGTCCCAGTGTCCCTGTTCTGTTGCCATCAGCTGCTTTGCCAGCTCGAAGTATGAAGGACCATTTCAGACGGGGTATTTAAGGATCCAAATTTACACCATCAAAACCTGGAAGTGACCAGTAAAGCAACACAAACTGCAGTCAGACAATATCCTGATACAGCAAAGCACCCCTGATTGCTCAGCACCGGGACATGTCTTGAAATGCTCAGTTCTGAATTGCCTGTGTGCTGACGGGTAGAAATCCATTCCTCCTTCTAAACAGTAGCGTAAAGAAAATAAAAATAAAAAAACTTTTTCCTATTGCTTGGAGACAAGCCAGATAAATGTCCTTTGGCACCATGTAAGCCCATGGGACAGCAAAGTCTGTGGATCATATACCGTAATTTTAGAGTAACTATGTCATAGGAGAGACCAAAGTACAGGGCAGCTCTATCGATTTCATCAGACATTTCTAACCCGAATGACAGAGGTAGTAAAAGCCCACTGGGAATGTATCCCAGTATTGCTGGGAACAGTGCACGTGCCGTGGGGGGTTTCTCACCACAATTCCAAGTTATGAAAAGCTGCTGCACGGTAGCACTGTGATAAACCTCGTGCATCCTTAGCTGATCTATTTGTTGTTGTTTCTTTCTTTTCATGACAACAGGTCACAAGACGGTGCTGTTTTGAAGTCGCAAGTTTCCCATAAATCACGCGAACATTTCTCTTGCTTCTTCTGTCTCTCTCTTGCTGTCCTTTTTTCTACATTCCTCTACAACAAACACAGCCAAATGTATTTTTTTTCTTAATCTGCAGCGAAAAATGACCAACTTTGCTTACAGGCTGAGCTCTCTCGCCAGCTTTCAGCTGGAATGGATTTCCACCACTTTGCTTAACCCCCAAACAAGAACTCTTTCCTTTTTACTGTGACTTTAATAATAATAATGATTATTATAATTTCAACAGGTAATTTTAAGCTTATATAATAAAATTAAAAAATCAATACTTGCTAAAGTGATACATTCTTTTAAGTGGCAAAAAGCAGACAGATTATAGAGCTGATAAGATGCAAGACATTGTCAAAGAGCCATCCCAGAGCTTCACAGGTCTAAAATCCAGTCTTTCTTTCTGCTGCTGTCCTAGGACACCTTTTACCAAGAGTTGCAATTTGTGTAAAATATTTCTACACATTATAGCACTTCTGTAACCTACAAGCTTGTGACCAGTTGGATATTCATTTAGACTGGCGAGTTAACGGTTCACTTGCTGTTTCTGGATGCACAAGCAATGAATCACTGCCAAACTCATTGCTAGCACACACCAAGGGGCTCCTGGGTTATCGTTCTGCTGAAGGTGGGAGTCAGAAAAAAAAAAAATCCACTTTTTGCCTTTCCCCCAGCCTTGAGGCCAGGTAAGGGGAGAGCTGCTGCACTGGAAGAAATGGGAAAAGCCTGAAGCCTGCTATCGTTTTCCCAGCTCTGTCATAGCAACTGGTCACTCTGCTGATGGCAACAGTGTTTTGAGGGTGCTAGAAGAGCTTTTGCACCACTGGGGATGCCAGCATGAGGCACATCCAGGACTCACTGGGATCTATTTTATCCCTTTGGAGATGTGTAACATTTACAGCAGCAGGCACAGAGAAGGAGGACAGGACAGCCATAAACAGCAGCGTTTGCTGTGCAAGGTACCATAAAGCAACGAGCAAACTGTGGTTTATAGTGCTGTTTGCTGGGAAAACGCAACAAACATAAATTCTCCTGACATTCGTAAGATCCATTTTATGATTCAGCAAGATGACATGAAAAAAAAATAAAAAACCCTAATAACACACCTAAAGCAGCAGCAAGTCAGTGGCAGAAATGAAAACAAAATCCCAAGGACCTGATTCCAGCCCCCTCCTCTAACTACTAGCCTGCATGTTTTTTCATTACAGAAAATGTTTGGTTAAGTGTTCTGAATCACCTGCGAGTTAAAGCCGAGGAAATCTACGGTTTTCATATTTGATGGAGTGAAATACACTGAGGGATAATCAAAGCTTTATGTGTCAGCCTTAGAGAAAAACATTTCACAATGCTAAAAAACCTCATTACTTTCACAAGGGGGGAAAGGACTAACGATACACATATGCTGACTCCCTTCCTCCAGCTGAAATTGGGGACAAAAGCACATGTAGAGGTGCAGATATGGCCAGAGGGGACTTGCAACACTATTAATTGCCATGTTATATATCTGAGCTTAGGCAAGCAAATGTAGCCACGCACTTAAAAAAAATTATTTTTTAAGAAACTGATGCCAAACGACATGTTGACAGTGTAAGCAGCTGGCAGAAAAGCTCCTTTCTGCAGGTGGATGGTCCTTGAGCTATGATAGAAATCAAAGCAAGGAAAATCCAGAACTGGGTGAGAATAAAGCCACTCTGCTGTGGAAAGGGGGAGGTTTAAGCTAAAAGAAAAAGAAAAAGAAAAAGCAAAAGAAAAAGAAAAAGAAAGAAAAAAATAAAACCCCCACATTTCTTTGCTGGGATAGATGGAAGATCATGGCATCATGAAAACCCAGCTCTTCAAGGGTGTTATTTTTTTTCTTATTAAATGTTACTGTTTATCCAAATGGTTTTTCTATTGACCACGTTAGTTTCAATGCCTTTTGGCAATCAGAGTTTTGGGCAGTGGCTTGGTGACCAGAAGCTGCTCCAAACCACTTCCTGGGGCCATTGGCCATTTCCTTGCATGGTTCATGGGGTTTCTGAGATAGGAAAGTCACTTTTACTGTGTCATAAGTAAAGAAAATGTTCTTTTATTTGTACATCTTAGATAACAGTGAGACCATAAGGGCTTGAAAATTTCCTCCCGTTGGGTTTCCCTTTATTAGGTTAATGATTGTTTGGATTCGCCTCTAAAAAGCCCTTTCACACTATGGCTCCTTCTCCTGCTCAAAAGACTCTGCCAACTCTTAATGCGGTAAAAGGGGGGAGAAAAAATTTAATAAAGTTCCTTAAATCTCAGGAAATGAAGCTTTGCCTCCTTAAGTTCCTTTTAAGAATGAATGTTCCACTGTGGCTCCCTGAAAGTGCGCTGAGGTTTTGCGTGCGGCTCCTCTGGATATATGAATTTATTGATAACGCGTTTCTTCTCCCGGCGAGTTCCCGCTGAGATCCCGAAACTGCTGACCTTGCAGTTAGCTCGTCTTTTGCTCCCACACCGGTATTTTTGAGGTGCGCCCCACACTTTGTAAAGTTCACAGCAATCACGTAACGGAATAACGACTTTGTCAGCCCCGCTCCTCACCACGGCGGTCACCGGTAACGCTAACCAGCTGGGCAGACACGACAGCTCCGATAGACCCCCGCCTCTGGGTCGGCGGTGGTCACCGACGCCCTGAAGTCCCAAATTCCTCCCTCTGAACTTAGACCCAGCTTTGAAAAGTAGGGAGGGAAAGATAAGAAAGAAAGCAAATCCCTTATATCGGTCTTTAAAGAAGGTTTCTCTTTTCCTTTTGACTCCTTTTTTTTCTCCTTTTTTTTCACTGCTGCCATTTGTTCCCTTGTAAAAACAGAGGGTGGAACCTTCCAAGCCCCACAGCCCTCCGGTGGGAATTTCACCATTTGAGTAAAAAGTTCAAGGATTGCTCTCACAGTATTTAGGAGAAGAGAAAATGGGGAAAGATAGTTCCTTCTGTCAACACCTAGGAAATAATTGTTCTTCAGCAGCGTTTTCCGTTCCTCCTGCTTTCGGAGTATGGCAGAGCTAATCATGGTGAGGTTTCCCTCCTGGTGGCTTTCCTTGGGCTGCAGCAAAAGGAGTGTTGGCTCCTCAGCCTTCCTTCTTCACCAGGAAAAAACCTTGGAGCTTGTTTCTGATGCAGAGAATCAAACACCTGATGGCAGCACATATAAAGAATCTTGAGTGCGTTTGTAGTATCTCCACACTTCAAGTTGTTGCAATGACCGTAGGGACTGTTTGGTTTGGGGTTTTTTTTTTTTGCAATGCTTGGAATTTGATGTTTTGAATCACCAAATAGCTACTTGGGTCTTGTGTTGCTGAAATGCTGGTTTATAATTCTTGCTTTTCTGGTCATTTTACAATAAAACCCAAGATGCTGTCTACTTAAGACTCCATTTAAGGAGAAAAACTCCCCTTGCCTTTGGTGGGTCCTGGATGATGCCTTGAGAAAGGAGATAGATGAGCAGGAAAGAGCTAGAAAATAATCTGAAGCAGCAAAGGTACCGGATTTCAGTCTGAAGTAGATCACAATGAATTGCAGACATCCAGTTCATGCTGTTGGTTGATTACCTGATACTAAGATTACCCTTATCTGTAATCCAGACATAGCAGCGATATGGCAGGGGAGGCTTTCAGCACTGGACTATGGTTACAGGAGAAAAATGTCTTCTACTGCCAAACAGACGTGCACTCATTCATCCTTACTCAGCACTCTTTGCAACAAGCATCTCCACATCTAACATCTCTGCTTTCCTTAAAACTGTAATACAAAGGCTTGAGGGTGTGTACGTAAGATTTCCTTGTAAGGTAGGTGAGAAAAATTGGAATTTTGGTGGATTCATATTTACCAAAGGGCTGCAAGTCCACTGGGCAGCCAGGTTCAAAACTACTGTCCTGGAGAGGACCATCCAAAGCTCCCTTGAAGGTCGAGTTCTCTAAACCTTCCTCAGTTCTGGTGTCATAGTCCACTCTGGCTCCAGATCTCAATAGCTTTCTCAAGGTGTGATGCCTACACAACGCCACAATCGGTGGGTAGAGAAGAAAAAATGACCTTATATCCAACTTATCTATCTATTTATCTAGTGTGAGTTTTACTTTTTGGACTCTGCTAATCTTTACCAAGGTAAAACAACCAACTGCTTAAGGACTCGGTGCTCTGTGATGACATCCATCGAACCCAGCTCCCCATGGGATTTAAATGGGAGCAGAATTGAATCCTTACACAGCAGACAGGCTCAAAAAGTTCATTCCCATTTTAGAGATTTCAAATCCCAGAGAGTCCCTAGATGTAAGGTTTTCCACAGGTTGTAGTGGACTTTAAATGAAGCTGAAAATGGGGGATTTTGCTGGAAGCAGTGGGACAAATGTCAGTGCCAGGGGGATTACAGGGCTTGAAAATTTTTTGTTCATGTTGGATTTTGGAGACAAGCAAGGGAGCAGCCCCATGAACCCTCACGCATAGAGAAATTCAACGGTTGCGACTCACTGAGTCTGAATTTGCTATTGAAGAGGCAGAAACTTTGTGGTTGTTGTCAGAGCTGTGTGAACCAAATCCATGTCGCTGCTGCATGGATGGAGCACCGAGCCCAGGTCAAGCTGGGATACAGGGAGATGAGAAAGGCAAAGATGGGCAGAGCTCGCATGAAGGATGGAGAGAAGTCCTAGCAATGCATGTGGCATTGGATTAAATTGTCCCCAGTGTATTTTAAGCACTGTGGGACACAACATCTGGCCACCAGCTGTTGCTCCAGAGGAGCACTGGTTGCCAATAATTTTTGTGCTGCATCTACCAGTCCCATGCAGGTGCTGCAGGTTACAGATATGCCATTAGGAATGGATACATGGGAAACCCAACCCCTCAAAGTCAGGTTGGACTGGGATGGCCCAGAAAGACATCTGCCAAATAAACCTGATCACTTCTTCTCAGCCCTTCTCAGAAGGAAGATGGATCTAAGGACTAAAATGACAGGATCTGGCCTCTGAAATGAGCAGAGGGTTTCTAGGGAGGCTCAGAAAGAGCAGAAGTGGCTCTGTGCCAGCTTCCATCAGCATCAGTCCATTTGTCTCGTTGTGCATCACCAGACACCTAAACAGCTCTGATGTGGTGGGCATCCATCACCATCTCATTCCTCCTGCGTTCCCAGAGGGAGGAACCTCTGGTGCTCAGGACCCTGAGAGACCCTTGGGGAGATAAATGAATCCTCCCACGGGGGAAGGCAGACCGATGGAATCAAACGGAGGTTCGGGGTGAAGTGGGAGCCACAGGTAACACTGTCACTGCGAAAACCGATGGTTCCAGTGGAGCCACAGCAACACTTGTGGTGTTTTGCCCCCTGTGCAGAAGGGCAGCCACACTTCAGCAAAAAACTCATTGATGTGAGAGGAAATATTTTCTGTATCACAAAATCTGCTGCTTTCTAAACAGCAAAAAACAAGATCTAGGTTGGGTTTTGTTCTGGTTCCTAATATCTTCCCTAGAAATTCTTTAGGGTGTTTTATTTTCTATGCGCATGGAGGGGCGGTGGTGGGAAATACTGTTATTATAGGGCATGTGTTTCATGTGGAAGCATCCTACAGTGTCCAAGGCAAATGCCCTTTCTCACCCTGGACTTTAAAACTAAGGCACTGAGAGACCTGGGGACAGGAAGGGGCTCAGCGGCATCCAGCACATCTGGATGGTGCCGAGTCCCTCTCTGCCAACGGTCTCTCTCTCTCTGCCAAGTGACTGCGAATATAACACCTTCACAATCCCCGTGGCTCTCATAAAATCACAGCTCTGCACGTATTAATGTCAGGAAAGGCACAATTTGTATATTCCTACTGTTCAGCAATGGCTCTTTTGGGGGATTCTTTCGCAGAATTTGAAAAAGAAACGTAGTCTGTGCAGTCACTCGATGACATAATTTCTACAAAATATTTAGGAAGAATAATTGTCCAGGAAAAAAAAATCAACTCAGAGGCCTTGAGACTTTAAACTGGACGTGCTTTCTTTGCCTATGGTCTAAACAACAACAGCAACTAATAATTTACCCAAGGTCATTTGCAAAAAAATAAATGCTTTTCATCTTATAAATTTTAGTTGATCAAAATTGTTATTCTCAGACCTTAGTGGGTAGCCCAACAAGCATAAATTTGAATGTGGCCATGGTAGAAACTAAAAAGATATTCATGATGATGTCAACCATCGAGTTGATCTGGAGGAACTCGGCTGGGCTGAGTGGAAGTACTTTGGATTTTACATCAGAACCTCCCCTGCGAATTTAAAGGTAACCCAGTTGCTAAGAAGCTTGCAGGGCATTTTTGGTTTTCCCTTGGTTTCACCAGGCTGTTAAAAACCTCAGAAAAAAAATTTATTTGAAGGCAAAAAAAAATGCTGGGTGTGCAGATCTGCCATTTCCCTTGAGACTTAGTTAGCTGAGGGCCAGCACCAGCCAACTTCTCTGCAGCCTTTGCTAGAAAAGTGTGCATGGACATATATCCAGAAGCTGGCTATGTGCGAGAAGAGCTACTCATGCTGGTGTCCATGCATGATCAAGAGTGGGTGACGCTCACGCTCTACAACCATGCTCTCAGCACTTGCTGCAGACAGACGTCCATTGGTGCAACATTTGCAGCCAGCGGTGGGTTGCTCCCCCTCTCCTAGCAGAAGGATTTGCTCTCCATGAACTCCAAACTCATGGAGAACATCATATACCCGGGTAGGATGGTGTTGCTCTGACACATTAATGCAGTGTCCAGAACTGGCTTGCAACAATTTGGGTTGGAGCAATGCAACCTCACTAAGAGTAGTTGATTAATGGGATGAAATATTTTCTTTGAATTTGAAAGGGAAAAAGAAATGCGACTATCTTTTGCTCTTTTTTTTTTTTTTAAGCAATTATTTCTTGTTTCCAAATTCCCGTCTATTTCCTGGTTCCTGCGCAGACATGCCATGGGAAAGCCAGTTCTCACGGCGTTTGCACAAACAGGAAGCATGTGAATTTTCAAAAGAGACCCTATTTTTATGAGTGCTCCTGCTGACTTTTGCTGACTCAAGAGACCTCAGCCAGAATTTAAATAAGCAACTTTGGAGTAACTGAACCAAACCTTTGCATTTCCAGACTTCTTATCTGCCATTCATTTTCCAAAACAAAGCAAACAGCCTGACTCGAGATGAAACCCTCTGCCCACAGCACTTCCTCGCTAAGAGAGTGGCACAGAGCAACGCTGTCCCAGTGGGAGAGAAAGGCTCTAGGGCTCGGAGCAGACATGAAGAATCCCATTTTACTGCTGGCAGATTGCTGGGGAATCCCTTTTTCTTTCCCCCCATGGGAAGAGGATCTGGCCAGCCATCACGTGGGGCTGTCGGAAAGCATCACCTCCCTCCATCCTGATGCTGCACAGACCCCAGGATGTCAAAAGCTGTCAGTATTGAAGGGGATGTTTACTTCTGTTGATGGCAAGGTAGAGATTTGTTATCCGCTTGGCATCCTCTCCAAGCAGCGTGAGAGCATGCCATTCCCTCTGATTGCTTTTCGTCTCAGCTGGGTTTGCTCAGCCTTTCCGAGGGATGGATTTCGATGCACTCCCCACTGGCAGGTGCCATTCAGGCACACGGAAATGAGCCCAATGCCACCAAAACCTGTCCAAACACCTCTCTGGGGTCTGAGAGCTGAAATTTTTATTCCCAGATGGAAATTGAGGATTTTAGGTGGGTTGGAAGGGGCGGGTGCTCTGGAAAACAACTGGCTTTTTGAAGAATAAGGTGAAAGAACCTTTCTGTGGTTTAAATTCTTTACGCTAATTTTAACAAGTATTCCAACCCCTTGAAAATTGCCACTCTGAAAAAATAAACAGGGCCCATATTCAGCCACCGAACTGGCACGCAGGCTTTTCTCGGCCGAGACCTGGAATGCCTAACAGTAGCCAGCCTTATTCCTGCGTGAGAAAGCGAAGGGAGAGAGAGGGAGAAGGAGAGAAAGAAAGCAAGCGAGGGCTACTCCGGGCTAATTGGCCCACCACTGGATTGGGCTGCTGACATTGGGCTGGTTTTGAGTTACATGTAAGCAAGTGAAATGGTATATAAATAATAGCAGGGGGAGAGCTACAGTGGAAAAGGCAGCCAGTGCCTGTCTGACTTGATGTTCTGGTATTCATCAAGCCCTAGAGTGGTTTGTGTCATTCAAGGCACTCTCGCCAGGAGCTGGTGAGCTGTCCTTGGAAAGCACCCACCAGCCCACCATCACGACGTGCTGGGGACGGCTCTGCCATCCCACGTGGCATCACCAAGTTAGAAAAATCCCCAGACATGGGGGTCCCTTGAAGTAAAAGCCTGTGGTGAAGCTGCTGTCTGATGAGCTCCAGCTCCTGCAGAGCCCATCATCATCACCGGTCCCCAGGACCAGGTCAATGCAGCTGATGGATGCAGTTTGGGATTTTTGTTGGGCAGGGGTGGCTTTGCTTCAGGAACGACTTTCAGAAAGGCTGCAACATAAGGGAGCATCTATATAGACCCTGTGACCCAGCAAAGAGACCTTCTGCGTTTTCCCAGAGAATCTCAAGAGCAGAAGCTATCTTCTAAGTCTGAACAAGCCCTGATGGATCTGCTGTAGGTACTCATGTAGCTCAGTAGCTGAAAACATCTCAGCCTTTGGGTCTGGCTGAAGGATTTATTTAGTCCCTCAGACTAGTTTCCTTTAATAAATAGTTCTTTCCTATAATTTTAGTCAATATCCTTTTTTTTTTACCAATGATTCAGCTTTTCTTTTTCTTTTTCTTTTTCTTTTTCCTTTTTCTTTTTCTTTTTCTTTTTCTTTTTCTTTTTCTTGTTTTTCTTTTTCTTTTTCTTTTTCTTTTTCTTTTTAATAATCTCAATTTTCCAAGCACAGGCAACCTGCACTATGTATTAGGAAATTAAAAACTCTGTTACTTCTCCTACATCCACAAATACACACCCTGGAGGGATGAGCACCTAAATCCTACATTTTGTATATAGCCACAGTTCTGTCTCCTACTTCCTCCTTGGCTTTGTTTTGGGTTTTTTTTCTCTGTAATCTCCTTAGTTCAGTTTGGTTGGTTTTTTTTAAACTCTCTGCTCCACTTGCTCTTCATTCCTCCGTCATTTCCTGGCTGCATTCTCTCTGCCCTGCTTCTCACTATCTCTGCTGACAGGAGATTTCCCCCCATCTTTGACAAGTCACACTTTCAAACCCGTTAGATAAAGGGAGTTGACTTTGTTTGTTTGTCATTACACAGAAGACATGCTGAAATCCCTTTATTTATTAAGGTTTATTTTATATTAGATTTACAACAGGGATCCACGAGATAATCTGTTTTTCTGGTTATCTCCATCACTACATCAACTTCTCCTCTTCCGTTATGGAGTTTCTGAGTCTTGCAAGGGATGCAGGAGAGCGACGTTGTTATTTCTTGACCAATCCAAAGAAAAAGTATGAACCCAGCAAAGGATTTGGAGGGGAAATATCCCAAAACCAGGGCAATCCTGAGATTATGATCCCCATGGATCAATACCCTGTGTCTATATACTCTTACCATGTTTCAGCGTCTGTGAGCTGGTAATGAAAGGGGGCCCTCAAGGTACAAAGGAATAAGGTGTAAAGGAATCCTGAGCTATTTCTGTGCAAAAAATATCTCCCACCCCAGCCAGCCCAGCCGCACAGGGTGACTATAGGCTGCTTCTCTGACCAACCCTATTTTTTTCCCCATATATTTGTTTCCCACCTACCTGGTCTTCTGCAAGCAATACAGGGTAAATTTGGTTTGTTTTCTGACTTGAGAACTTTAAACACTACTCTGGGCAAAATCCTAAAAGGCAAATCAAAGAGAAGATCCTTACCACACAGGATGAATGGAAACACAAGTTTGTTTTAAGGTTTCACTACCAGGGAGTGTTCTTTTACGTTAGAAACTCTCCAATCATTACCCAAGGGCCGCAGCACAAGGAGGAGACAAAAAGGAATCCTTAAGGGATTGTTGAGCCAATAGTTATTTGTCATAAATAAAATCCGAGCCTGGCTGGTCCCAAGCCAAACATTGCAAGTTTGTCCTGGCAGACATGGTGTGAGATCGCAAACACAATTATGTCATGTTGTAACGCGAAGCTGTCAGCTAGGAAGTCTGAGACAGCATCTTGGGGGCATGGGACACAAGGGACAACCGGCTTCTTCACCACCAATGACCAAGAGCCATCCAAGTGCTGAGAGGCGCTACCAACGAGCTGATGATGGGTGGAAAACA
Organism: Syrrhaptes paradoxus; assembly: GCA_013400615.1. Taxonomy (NCBI): domain Eukaryota; kingdom Metazoa; phylum Chordata; class Aves; order Pterocliformes; family Pteroclidae; genus Syrrhaptes; species Syrrhaptes paradoxus. The sequence continues at coordinate 22,445 of VZTO01002020.1, forward strand.
GAGGAAAGCAAATAGCAGGTGGACTCCAAGAGGAGCTCCAAGGCTGGTTACACTGCAATAGCCCATCTGGTAGAGGCTTGAGCTCCTGGTGTCCATCACCCAGAAAAGGCACAGATTTGGGCTACCCAGACAGAGAGACCATCAAGGCTCAACAGGAACAAAGGGGAGCAAGTGTTGTCTTTTGATGGGTAAATCAACCATTTTTGGTCTTTTTTTTCCGTTTTGTTCACTGCTGCTGTACGTTGGCTCATGGAGACCTGCAACGTTCTCAGTGCTGGGTGATGCTGCACATCTTGACCTTGAGTCCAGCAAAGCAACCGAGGGTAAACTCAACCTGACTTTAAACTTTATTTTTTTTAACGTGAGTTCTTATTGGAAACAATAATGATTCAGAAAGACCCATGGATCAGCCCAGAAAAGGAGAGGGATCAGTACTGGGAAGTTCCTGGAGAGCAGGCTGGATTTCAGGTGAAAAGTACAAGTGACCGCACGGATCAGTGTTGGCACGTGTGGCCACGTTTCTCTGTGTGAGCAGGCACGGGCTGAGAATACACACCAGCATGCCTAAAACTCACATCTAAAAAGTCCAGGCTACAAAAAGAGAAAAAGAAAAAGAGAGGGAAAAAAATGAAATTATATATTTGGGCAACTGGAAGGAATTATTCTTTCTTCCATACCCTGGGCTCTATTCATAAATCATAATTTTTTAGATGTCTAGAACAATGTTACCATTTGATGAAATAAAATATTGAACCTATGTGACATCAGCTTTTATCTTACGAGTCCTGCACACTTGGTCATGTTCCTGAGCTCCATTTGTTCTGCAGATATTTAGAAGAAACCTGACATTTTATAGACTTCCTTCTGCTTGTGCATGTGTTGGAGACAGTTGTTTGGATTAACACGATCAAAAAATTTAACACAGCCTTTCAAGATCCCATTTTCATCTGGATTTGCACAACACATAAGAGAGCATTATGCCAAAAATATGTTTTTTTGAAAACATATACACTTTGTTGTGACTGTTTGTAACTGGTGAAATCCTGGGATGCCCTGATTACCATGACCTGTGTGCTTTTGAACGAGCCTGAGATGTAAAAGCAGTGTATACAAATGAAAACCGTTAGCTTTCATACCACATGTGTTGTACTGATGCCAGTGGGAAATGACAGAGAATGTACAAGGTCATGGTTTACTAAAAATATAAAAGTTTAACATGTGGTGTTAATAGAACACACAACAGGGGTCACTGGTACAATGGAAAATAATTCATTTCCAATGTCAGGCCAAGTAATTCACTAGGAAAGAACATTTGAAAATGTGTTACTTATATCTTTCTCTCTGTTCTTTAGGATGAGTTTTAAGGGGAAAAAAAGCAAAATTACTACTAATACAAATGCATAAATAACAGACATGATTCAGATTTCAACCCTGTCAGTATAAACCAGGCACATGAGCCCTACTGGAGCCGGCAAAACCAGTGTGTGCAGCATCAGCATGGTAGCCTCTCCTTCCTGCAGAATGTTTAACTGGCAGTAAGCACTCACCAGGACATGTTCAAACCTTGATCGCTGCCTCTCCAGCTATTGAGGTGCCTCAGCCCAAAACTGAGCACCCCAAAAACCCTGCCCGACCTCTGCCTGATCCCAGCAGCGAATCAGCCCAGCAGGCATCCGTGCTTCCAACACTACCTGCCAGGAGTGCAGGGATTTGTCTGCATGGACCTGGCACCAAGATCCCACCAGAAATCACGAAGCTGGTGTCACAGTTCATCTGATGGTGCTCCCCAGAACAACACACGAGGCTCAGCCTCACACAAGCAGCAGCTACAGGGCAAGGTGACCATGTCCCCTGCTTTACCCGTGACATCCAGCCAGACGATGCTCACACATCCTTCCCACACCTCCCGGGACCGCTGCAGCCCCCAGCACATGCACGTGCCGCTGCTGGTCCCCCAGACTCCATCACCTGGGCTGGGCAAGACTTGTCACTTCGGCAGGGATCCCACACTTCTCAGGCATCCCTAATTATTTAGGGAGAAAAATAATTAGAAACAGAGGTTACAAAGCTATTCGTTATAACTGATGGATGAGTCTGGAAAACAAATCTACTCTGGGCACTGCAGCTGATGCTGCTGACACGACGCTGGCTCTGAGGAGCACACCCCGTGCACGTCTGGAGCTGAACGGCTGTTGCATTGATGCCGGGAGAGCTGATGCAACACCATGGCTGGCCAGGAGCATCCCAAATAAACCTGCCACACAGCAACTGCTCCAACTCTGCCTTTACCTGCCTCTCCCAATGCACCGTGTGCTGCTCCATCAGCAGCTTTCGCCTAAAGAGAGCAGCAGGTGAAACTGTTTTTCTTTCCTTCCCTCCCTGGTCAAAAGTGTTTTCGTTTCTGCGTTGGCTCAGTCCATTTATGTAACATGCATCTTCCCCATCTGAATAGTCAAGCTGATTGAAAACATGTTTGAACTGGCTGTCCTTCCCCTCCTGTCTCCTGGTGTTTCTGCTGCCGTCTCCGGTGCGCGCTCCGCAGAGCCGCCTGGCACCGGCGCCTGGCAGGGATGTTGAATGTTTTCCAAGCGAGAATGGCCATGGTCAAGCTGTTGGAAACCATCTATCAGCTGGATCACGGAGACCTATCTGCGATGCTTCCTCGATGCCTGCTTTTTGTAGGACTCCGTTCAAGCCTCCGCCGCCAAGTTTTTTGTAGGTCAAATCTTGAAATTGTTTGCTTTCCCCTGGGAGTCCCGGGAAGAATCACGAGCAAAGCTGCAGGCTGGTTTGTGCCCATCTACATCACCCACAGTGTCACTGGAGTTTATGGGATTCTTGCAGTCTGACTCAGTCAAAGGATCGTTAAAATAATACAGTGAGAAACACAGTCTAAAGCCCACGGCGGAGCAATTAAACTGAGCAGACAGATGGGAAGATGGATCAGAAGGAAATGTACGCTGGGCATTAAAAAATGCAACGTGGGGGCTGTGCATGTCTTTTCCTAAAAAACAACTGTAGGGGTTTATGTCACCTCCTGACTGGAAAAACTTCATGATAAACGGTTGTTGTCTTATCTCCTGCAGCCCTTTGCATGCCCTGAAGCCAGCTTTGCTGATGGCACTGGATAACAATACTCATCTTCCCTCCCTTTGAGTGGCAAACGTCACTGAGAAATTAATCTTTCCTATACAAACGTGCATTCAACACATCCCGGTTGCTACGATTAACAACCTGACGTAAAAAAAATATTACAGGACATAGTAGACTCATAATAAATTCCTAAGAGATGATATTAGCTGGCTGTTGGAAAGCCAGCCGTGTTCCGACACATTAACCTCACCACAAAAGATGCTGTTTAGTGAGATCCCGTTAAAATACTATGGATTATATGATACACCATGCATTGGTTTTTTTAATGAATTCTCCAGTTTTCTGACATTGTCTGTGAGAATTTGAAATTACTTTTAGAAGTTAGACTGTATGTGATGCACAGCAACATCTCTGGTGGGGTCAGGGCTGGCTGGGAAGCCTGCTGGAGCTAGAGGAGTTGTTTCACTGGTCCCAGTGAAATGCCAGTGCATCTGTAGAAACACTGAGGAAAAGCGAAAGGAAATAATTTTAGAAATTGGAAAAGTGGAATAGCTCAGAATATCATTTTACAAGCTTCTTTCCTAGTCTTGAGCTGCCTGGAGTGAGGTTAAACTGCTTCCTTGGCAGCATGCACAGCCGTGCCATCGTTACAGCTCAGCTGGTGGCTGGTACCCTGCTGACCCCCTCCCCAACGGTTTGCGATCAGATAAACCCACCCAGATGTCATAGAACACATTTAAAAGGGACAAGTTAGGTACCTTTGGGGTTTTTTTCTCCCTATATACATTTACAGTGTTTTCTCATCTCCTAAGGAAAAGAAAATCTTTCTTGTTTTTCTTAGGAACAAAGGCAATATTTGTTGCTGATGCATCGTATTACCAAAAAAAAAAAAATCAGTTTGTTTTAAAATAAATCACTAAAGCAGCTCTTACAGACATGCTCGTGTATATGTTCAGAGAGACGGATACCCTGGCAACTATCATAGGGACATTTTTAGAAACTGTCTTAATTATCTGGCCCAGTGCTTTGTTATGACATGGTGCTAAGAGCAGGGAGAGATGCGGTTTCTTTGTCCTCTGCCAAACCCTCTGATTTTCACTGTTTGCTTTGATAATTTAAAAAAGTAGCAACAATCTCAAGAAGTTACCCATACGATCGAATACAACCGATAGTCGTATCCTCCGCTGATATGGGTGTTTGATGGGGAACAAGATGTGTGTGGGGCTGCGAGGAAGGAGAGGAGGATGCACAGGGCACTGAACTGAAAGAATTTCCTCTTGCCCTTCTCCCTCTCCACTGCCCTATTACTTTTATGTCATTAATCTCAGTTAAATAAATTATTTAGTATAAAAATCAGCTTAATAATTTGGGCTATGTACCTTCTACACCATATCCATCGGGTTGTCACTATAAATGGGAGAATATGAGGAATGTGAAACATGTCGAAAGAAATCCAAAAGCTTACCAATCAGGGGAGTATTAGTACTTACAGAAAGTTTTCCTATAGTTAGATTTGTTTCTATACAAGCTGCAGGCAGATATATTTCACTGTAAATCACTTTTTACATCCATGTTAGGGAAAAAAAAAAGAAAAAAAGTATAAAACCTCTATAGAAGAAGGATATCATATTATTACATTATGTTATTATAAAAAGCTGTTTTCTCCCCAGGTAAGTGACAGAGCTGCAGAGAGGGAAATGCCAGAATCCTTCATCCTAAGTCACATCTCAGAGACCCCCCCCTCCCAAACACGCGTGGTCCAGCTGTCGCTCCTTCCCCCCTCCATCCTGTTGGAGAAACGGAGTTAAAATAGTCCCGCAACTGTCCGTGAAGCTAAAGGAGAAGGTGATTAACAAGCTCCTGACCTCTGCCATCACCCTGAGACTCCTTTTCCTGCTCCTCACGGGCAAACCTCCGCAGGGTGATGCTCGCTTTGCAGAGCTGGCACCAGTCCCACCTGCACCAGTGCAGGAAAATTGGGCGGTTGGGTTCCTCATGGGGGAGAGGGTTTGCCTGTGCACACCCAGGGCTGGGATATCGGGAGATGCTGAGGTCAACGGGAAACTTTTAACCGATGTTAATGGGAGCCATAAAAGGCCCAGGAAGAGCTGGGCTACCTGGAGGGACATAGGCTGAGCCTACCTGAGCCAGCACTGCAGCCCAGGAGGGGAGGAGGAGCCCAGGCGGGACTGAGGACTAGCACCCAGGGATGTCACGATGCCTCTTTCTCCCTGGAAAAACCTTAAAATGCAGCGGGGCAGACTGAGATACTCAGTGCATCCCGATTTAATTGGGATCAGGGCTATAATCAAGGCTAAAAAGAGTTTGTCTGCTTCTTTCTGGGCTGCTACAGGATTTATTTGCATCTAATATCCCCTAAAAAAGCCGTGTTTAGGTAGGATAAATCTGTAGAAGAAAAGAGTGGCATGAACTCAGCTGTACCCCCCAGAAATAAATATCACCCAGGCTGGAATATAAAAGCAGATCGGTCGAGTAAACGACAGCAAATTAATAAATTGCATCTGATTGGGAAGAACCAGGCTGTAAAACCCAGCTCCAGCCCAGCAGCTTGTCGCAGCTGGGGAAGGCCACGCACAGGTTCAACACCAGGTTACTTTCCCACATACCATGTTCTCTGTCTGCGCAGACGGATCCGTCTGTCTGCAGCTATATTTAACTAGTCCAGAAACAAAGCGAGATAACCAGGTTAAGGTTAGTGCTCGGGGTCCGTGCGCGCCTGTGTCGAACAGGGTATCCTGATTACATAATTAAATGCTTTCCTGTTGGAGTAATTAGGAGAGACATGCTGAGATTTATGGACATCTAATCCTTGCAGACATTCCCAGCTCCCTATCGGAGGGACTGAGCCTGTAGTTTGGCCAGATCCTCATTTCCAGCGCATTTTTACAGCTGCAAAATTAGATTAAAAAACGAGACAAACTTTAAGGCTTCTCGCAAGCAAGAGCGAGCTGGCTGCTGCCATTTTTATTTCCAGTTTACTTACACGGACTTTGTTTATGTCTTGCTCCACTTTAAACAAACTCTCTCTGTTTTTTCCCCAAAAGCACTGTCTGGATGGAAGCAGAGACCCAGCCTAGCGCTCCCGGGGTGCTGTTGTACCTCTCTGGGAGAGGATGAAGCAACACGGCCACTTTTATCCCGTTAGGACATGTGAAAAAGATGAAAACTGGCCTTGACATAAATTAAGTCGGGCAAACCAGAAAGCTGGCTGGCTGTAGCCAATGTGACAACAGCTCCAAAACCTCGGAAGATGTGAAGATTTAAGGCTCTGACTCACAGACGGAGCAGATTAAACTCAGGCTTCCCACAGCTTCCTGCCCTGCCCCGGTTTAAAGTCTCCCTCCTCCACTGCACGGACGCTCCAGCCACCGCAGCACAAATCCCTGCTGGGCACTGCGAGCAAATCCCAGACGTTTAGCAAAGGCATTTGCATGGCTTTTGTCCCTCAATGATTTTGTCCCATTTTTGCAGGTGGGGAAACTGAAGGATGGAGGAGCTTGGCCCCAAATTTGCTCGACTGGATGCTCAAAGCTGGATTTCTAAATCGACTTATAGACATCTACTAAAGACCCACGAGGAAATTCAGGTGACTCATGGAAGTGTCTCAGTATTGAGTTAGAAATCAGGTTTTAGCGATTTAATGTCTTCCACCCCTTCTTGCCATGACTTGCCTCTCATTCTACGATAGCAGGTGGACATCAGATGACCTGTGAGTGCCAATGTGGATAAATCATTCATAGCAGGATAGGAGGAGTTTTTCGCTCTATTTTCATAGCCCAGCTGAACACCAGCTAAGGAGAAGTCCAGCTCCAACCTTGCTCCCATCCCCAGCAATCAGGTACAAGTCCAAGCTCTGGGATGGTAATCAGCAATCACATCTAGATGGAGTTATCACAGCCAAAGATGTCAGGTACCATGAATTACAGCCCCAGTTCACAGCCAAAAACATCAACACAAGTTAAAATTGAGGATGATCAGCACTAACATGGGACCACGATTCCAACGGGAGCCATGGGGTGGCAGGGGCAGGTGGAAGCTCAGCCCATGGGTGAATACACGCAATCATGAGGATTTTCCCTTTGCAGGATGCTTTCAGAAATCCCTGGTACATTGGTGTTTCTTTCTGGGGATTTTCCTCCTTATCAGCATTTAGCATCTGCCAAGCTATTGAAATGTGATTTAATTTCTCATCTATGTGATCTGGACATTAGTATTCTGCTTCAGCGCTGAAAAGTTCAGAATAAGCCAAGAGGTTCTTGGAACCCAACAGTTAATGAGGAAAAGTTGTCTTGGCAAGAGAAATGGTCTCATAGGCTGGTTCGAATATATTAAAGGTGAAATGTTTTGCAGTGGGGAGGATGCTCTTTCCAGCCCAAGCTTTTAAGGTTGAATTTCCTGATTTGCATTCTTTTGAAAGGATAGATAAAAGCTTGGAGTCATTTCTGCTTCCTTTGCTATTTTGAAAAGTCCAGGGGCTAGCATGTGGATGCTGAGGGGTGTACTTGGCATCCACAAAAATAAAAATTAAGGTAAAAAAAAAAAAAGACAGGAAGAAATTAAGAGTTTTCACATGTGATAACAGGAGGTATTGTTCCTCTGATTTGAAGGCTAGTGATTTGCCACCAGTGTGAACAAGTTCTCCTGTCCTGCACCTCTGTAATGATTCACCAGGGGAACATGAAATAACTATTCTGTTCTGACTGATTGATATCAGTGGAAGAAGGCACCCTGGCGAGCTCCTTCCCAACTTGAATATTTCTTGGCTGCCTCCCTTGCTGCATTTCATCTTTTCATGTGGGGCTGGTNTCCCACACACCATGTTCTCTGTCTGCGCAGACGGATCCGTCTGTCTGCAGCTATATTTAACTAGTCCAGAAACAAAGCGAGATAACCAGGTTAAGGTTAGTGCTCGGGGTCCGTGCGCGCCAGTGTCGAACAGGGTATCCTGATTACATAATTAAATGCTTTCCTGTTGGAGTAATTAGGAGAGACATGCTGAGATTTATGGACATCTAATCCTTGCAGACATTCCCAGCTCCCTATCGGAGGGACTGAGCCTGTAGTTTGGCCAGATCCTCATTTCCAGCGCATTTTTACAGCTGCAAAATTAGATTAAAAAACGAGACAAACTTTAAGGCTTCTCGCAAGCAAGAGCGAGCTGGCTGCTGCCATTTTTATTTCCAGTTTACTTACACGGACTTTGTTTATGTCTTGCTCCACTTTAAACAAACTCTCTTTGTTTTTTCCCCAAAAGCACTGTCTGGATGGAAGCAGAGACCCAGCCCAGCGCTCCCGGGGTGCTGTTGTACCTCTCTGGGAGAGGATGAAGCAACACAACCACTTTTATCCCGTTAGGACATGTGAAAAAGATGAAAACTGGCCTTGACATAAATTAAGTCGGGCAAACCAGAAAGCTGGCTGGCTGTAGCCAATGTGACAACAGCTCCAAAACCTCGGAAGATGTGAAGATTTAAGGCTCTGACTCACAGACGGAGCAGATTAAACTCAGGCTTCCCACAGCTTCCTGCCCTGCCCCGGTTTAAAGTCTCCCTCCTCCACTGCACGGACGCTCCAGCCACCGCAGCACAAATCCCTGCTGGGCACTGCGAGCAAATCCCAGACGTTTAGCAAAGGCATTTGCATGGCTTTTGTCCCTCAATGATTTTGTCCCATTTTTGCAGGTGGGGAAACTGAAGGATGGAGGAGCTTGGCCCCAAATTTGCTGGACTGGATGCTCAAAGCTGGATTTCTAAGTCAACTTATAGACATCTACTAAAGACCCACGAGGAAATTCAGGTGATTCATGGAAGTGTCTCAGTATTGAGTTAGAAATCAGGTTTTAGCGATTTAATGTCTTCCACCCCTTCTTGCCATGACTTGCCTCTCATTCTACGATAGCAGGTGGACATCAGATGACCTGTGAGTGCCAATGTGGATAAATCATTCATAGCAGGATAGGAGGAGTTTTTCGCTCTATTTTCATAGCCCAGCTGAACACCAGCTAAGGAGAAGTCCAGCTCCAACCTTGCTCCCATCCCCAGCAATCAGGTACAAGTCCAAGCTCTGGGATGGTAATCAGCAATCACATCTAGATGGAGTTATCACAACCAAAGATGTCAGGTACCATGAATTACAGCCCCGGTTCACAGCCAAAAATATCAACACAAGTTAAAATTGAGGATGATCAGCACTAACATGGGACCACGCTTCCAACGGGAGCCATGGGGTGGCAGGGGCAGGTGGAAGCTCAGCCCATGGGTGAATACACGCGGTCGTGAGGATTTTCCCTTTGCAGGATGCTTTCAGAAATCCCTGGTACATTGGTGTTTCTTTCTGGGGATTTTCCTCCTTATCAGCATTTAGCATCTGCCAAGCTATTGAAATGTGATTTAATTTCTCATCTATGTGATCTGGACATTAGTATTCTGCTTCAGCGCTGAAAAGTTCAGAATAAGCCAAGAGGTTCTTGGAACCCAACAGTTAATGAGGAAAAGTTGTCTTGGCAAGAGAAATGGTCTCATAGGCTGGTTCGAATATATTAAAGGTGAAATGTTTTGCAGTGGGGAGGATGCTCTTTCCAGCCCAAGCTTTTAAGGTTGAATTTCCTGATTTGCATTCTTTTGAAAGGATAGATAAAAGCTTGGAGTCATTTCTGCTTCCTTTGCTATTTTGAAAAGTCCAGGGGCTAGCATGTGGATGCTGAGGGGTGTACTTGGCATCCACAAAAATAAAAATTAAGGTAAAAAAAAAAAAAGACAGGAAGAAATTAAGAGTTTTCACATGTGATAACAGGAGGTATTGTTCCTCTGATTTGAAGGCTAGTGATTTGCCACCAGTGTGAACAAGTTCTCCTGTCCTGCACCTCTGTAATGATTCACCAGGGGAACATGAAATAACTATTCTGTTCTGACTGATTGATATCAGTGGAAGAAGGCACCCTGGCGAGCTCCTTCCCAACTTGAATATTTCTTGGCTGCCTCCCTTGCTGCATTTCATCTTTTCATGTGGGGCTGGTGGAAAGGAGAGCAGCCTGCCCATGCCTTGGCAAGCTGACCACCTCATTGTCTCCAGGAGGCTGCTCTGGTTTTTAAAGGAGACTTACTTGTGGGGCAGTCAATGCTGGAGGAAAAACATCTCTTTAAGTCATTGCCAGTTACCTTGAAGCGTGAGAGTCCCTCCTGCCCGTTTTCACACATCCATGGTGGAATACGATAAGTCATAATCACGCTTTCAAGCCTGCCTGTTTGGCTCGCTTCTCCTGGAGCGGCCGCTTCACCGCCGCTGGTCTTTGAAGTGTATCCGAGCTCCTCGTAGCTATAAGGTGACACTTGGGTTACACCTCTCCTGCATTCTTATCTCTGTCAGCGGTCTTTGAGTGGCTGACACATCGGCAGCCCCGTGGCCCTTCTGGTGAACGGGTTGTCCCCTGCGTGACCTTTGGGTTTCTGAAGAAGATACCTGAAACCCCAAATGGAAAGGATCAGAGGCAGGGGGAATCCCACCTCTTCTTCATCAGCTGCCAAAGAGCCGTCTCCCTTTCCACAGGAAACAGCATCTGTCTTATCTCTTTATTTGTCTCCCGTTTTTTTAAACTTTTCTTTTAGACATAGGACCTTTTGAAATCGCTTCTCGTTTTTCCTTCTTTCCCAACGCATCTTCGAATCCACCCTCTCCTCCAAGTAAATATCGTTACAGACGGGAGGGTTGCTAGAGGGAAGGAGGTTGTGTTGTTGTTCATGGTGCAGAATAAAGATGAAGTCCCAGAAAACATCTGAGGTTTTGGTCAGCAGCAAGAATTTGGAGCACAAACCAAGCAGCACTGCCACAGCAGAAAGCAGGTTTCCCCTCTTGTTTCGTAGTTTCTCTCATATCCGTGTGAATAACGTTAAAAAGGAGCAGCATGCTAATGCTTTTATATAATGATTAAAATTAAAATTTTTAAAAATCTCGACTCTACTTTGGATAACGCTGTTGAACATCAAAGAGCATCTGCATCTCCCCATCTAAGTCTTCGCCAGCACTTGTGTGTTATTCTCATCCCTACAACATTACATTGATAATAAAAACAGGGAAGCCCTCATTTCTTCCCGGTTGAAAATCTGCTGCCGGAGCCATTCCTTCTTCTCAACTCCCTGTTTCTCCATCCTGTGCTACAGCCCCGCAGCCCCATTTGCATTTGTACTTTTCAGCCACGTAACGAAGACCAGAAGGGCTGCTGTGATGGACAGAACGAGTTCAGCTCTTGCTGGATTTTGATGAAAGGCAATTTGATTTCCACAGCCAAGTTATTTAATGAGCCTCTAAAATTACAGCCACAAATTATGCACATACAAAACTATGCATTTGTGCACTGAAGAGGCAAGATTTCCAAAACAGGAAGCCATTGGTCTGTGTTAAAAGAAAAACCCTGCCTGCAGAGCTGGTTCCCCATATCAACGCATATAATTATCCAGTCTGCCCAGCTAACGCAGGGGATTGAATGCACAATGGCTCTGTAGGTACCTACCTAGCCATTTCCACATTATAGATGGCTCCTGCTGTGTTTATGCACCCATTTGCTGCAACCGTGCATGCAAATTTCTGTCTGGAGCAAGGCAGGACAGAGCTCTGATCACGCAAGAAGTGTGTGCACCATTTGCTGATGTCGAGTAGGGGCTTGACATTACCTTAACCCTCCTCTTCCACCCTCAGGGACTCAACACCTGCTTCGCCAGCTCTTTGCAAGATGTCTGAGATGTCTGCACGTCTGCAAACAGCACCAGCTGCCTTTGCACCCCGTGCAATTATATGGGAAGAAAATGCATGCACAAGCCATGCAGTTATTCATTCCTTTTTTTGTTTGTTTGTTTTTTAATTTACACGGCTGCAGCACTGATCACAACATCTTGCCTGCTCCACCAGCAAGCATTCTCCAAATCCCAGTTTGGAGGCTGGTAACGATTTGTTGAGATGGGATGACAGAGCGATGGGGAGCTCCACTGCAATATGCAAGACAAGTTGTAGAGAGGGCAGAAGAGGAGAAATGCCATGTCCTCCCAGTGAAATCACTTTCAGTCAATAAACCTCATCTTTCACTCCTCCTCAGCAGTTAATGCAAGTCTGTCATCGAGGAGGGGCTTGATTGCTTCTTGCTTTATCTCTTCATCTACTTGCTTTTTTTTAATTCAGCTCCAGAGGTCTGATTGGCCCTTAATTATAACATATCCCTTTTCTCCTCTTAGTTTAAGTGGCTTAGAGGGTTTTTTCTTTTTTTTTTTTTTCTTATGTGATTATAACAGAAGCCCACAGAATACTGTCATTTTAAACCTGTTGGCAACCTGACATCAGATCATTTTCCATCCTATCTTGTGACCCTCCCTTGCTTCACCCTTCACATTTCCTAACAGAGCCCATGAGAGCAGCAGGATTTCACCAAACCAAAGGCAAGACTCTCATGTGTTTTTTTCAAGCTCGACTATCCTTCCCTGCTCTGTTAAACCAACTCTCAAATAAATGTTGGAATAACTGTTATTTTTCTAATTCCACAAAGCTCATGAAACTCTCTAGGAATAGTGGGAAAACTAATCCGTTTTCTATTCTCAAAGTGATTTTTATAGCAAAGAAAGGAGGTGCTCAACTGACAGACCCACGGATGACAGCTGTCTTCTCCGGAGACCATAGGAAGCAGGGTGAATACCACAGAGCAGCATACATTATCCTTATACAGTGCTGTCTCCAGCACACTTGCTCCAGTTCAGTTTCCAGAAACTCCAGAGCTCTGAGCCGCGAGTTTCTTTTTTAACTCTTGCAAAACCCTCTGTAGCTCTGTGGGTAGTGTGAGTTAGAAGATGACTGATTTGCCTTTTTTTGTTTTCTTTTGTTTTCTGGTTTTCTCTTTCTTGAAGCAAACTCATTTTTGCAAATTCCTCTTAAAATGATCACAACCTCAGCCTTTGCTTTTAAGGACTCGCACAGCCACCACCAGTGTGCAAAAGCCAACAGCACTAAAGCAATCTCAATGCAGAGTCTGCCATGGCACAAATTTATTTTTATTTCCTTTAGAGACAAAATGCACGTCTTTGTTTTTCATCACATATTCCCTAATCCAACCTAAGCTGCTACTTAAACACAGGGTTTTTTTCTTGAATAAGTTCTTTGTACAACCTGACCATTTCCCTAGCTCTTACAGAATCAAAATTCCCCAGAATATGGTGACAACTCCCCAAACTGGAGCTCCTGGGAGAGCAAAAGAGCTTCAGAAATCAGAAGAGCTTCCTGTGCAACAGGAAATGCCAACACACACCTCCCTGGGCACAGCATTATTGGCCGACCGACCTGAAAAGGAAGTAACAGCAAGGCTAGAACAGTAAATCAGGGCATTTCCTAGACTTATATGAAAATCAGACAGGGGCAGCCCCAGAATAAAGGCAAGACTTTTCAATGCAGCTATAATTTCAGCAGTTAATATACAGGGCTGTGAGAGTTGGCAAATCACTGAACTGTTAGGCAGAAAACTAGATGCTTTCCCAAAAAAAAAAAATTACTTCAAGGGGGTCAGGGCAGAGTATGGAAAGATTTCATCATCAGCAAAGAGATTGGAGAATTTGTTCTCTTCCAGCTCGTCTCTGGATATCTAAATATTTTCGGGGCACGTGGACTGGATGACACAATTCCCACAGCAAGGGCTGAAAACCCACTGGTCAAGTTGGAGCGAGCTGCCAGATAAATACAAAAGCTCTCATGCTGCGGGAAGGGAAAGAAGGACCCTACATGAGGAGGGGAACTGGAGCCGCATGGCATTGAAGGGGACAAGTGTCAGCCAAAGGGTACATGGCCAGTGTGGCTCCAGCAACAGAGCTGGGAGGGAGAGCATCTTCGTGGAGGCAATTTTTAACAGCCAGCTCAGGAACCAGCTGCGATTGCAACACTTGGCTTCTGCCAAGCTGGATACAACAGCCCACAGCCGAGCCCTGGAAATGCGCAGCAGAGCATCTCCAAGAGAAAGCTTTGAAAAAACGTTAGCAAAGGAAGCAGTAGAGTTGGTTTCAACAGTGTCAAGCTGATGGAAACCACCGTAAAGGATTGGAGAGGAGTGGAAGGGACAAGTTTCCATACTGCGTGCCAGCGTTGGCCCAGGGAACATGTAACATAATGTAAAAATAATATGCTATTAAACATAATGGACTAGTTGACCCAAATGAGTCAAAGGAAGAAAATTAAAATTAAATGTTTCTATGGCATTAAATTAAAATGACTTGCCATTATTAAAAAGAAGTGGAAAAGCCAAAATTCTACATCTCACCTTTTTGGAAGTTGTAAATTTATCCCAAATTACTGCATTTCGTATATAATTTAGACAACATTCCCGTGTGGATAGAAAATTACTCCACCAAAAACTGTTGGCCAGCTGCACCCAAAAAATTGTTGATATCAGAATTACTATCATTGATTTAAAATAGACTTTGGGTAGCATTTTACAGACCAAAACCATTGCACAAAAATGCACATGTCCAATTCTGTTATATTAATTTCAGCAATAACATATTTTCAAATATTTCTTGCTTGCTTGCCAGCGTTAGTCCATATTTTAAGCCCATTTCAAGGCTACGCTTGAATCCTCCAGTCTTCCAGTGTCTTACTGTGCACCTGTAGGAAGGGAAAAGGACACTTTGTGCAAGTGTTTGGAAAGAACGAGGTTCAGCAGAATGTGTATGCCATGTGGGATAGGTAAGACCGCAATGGGGAAAAAAAAAAAAAAAAAGTAGTTAAGGTACTAGTTAGTACGTGCCAAATATTTACCTCTACGTAACAAGAAGGAGTGGATTTTACTTCGAAGGATGTCAGAAGCCATACTGAATGTTTCTCTAAATATAGAGAACTCAGAGGTTCAAGTGCTTCAGGACATATAAAATGTGGATTTTCCTCTCGTATATTTGCTGTTTATAATGCGTGTTGGTGGCTGTGCCATACAGTGCGGGCTCAGTATGAGAAGGGAAGAAGGTTTCACTTATTTCCAGAAAACTTGCCAGTTCCTAATAACCTTCTATTTCGTTTAACACCGAGCTGGGAAACAATAGCAATTAACAACAGCACAAAGCAGCTGAAGTTTGAAATAAGCTGATCCTAACGAGTGCCGAAAGATTGGACTTCTCCGTGTTTAGTCCACAGCGATGTATGTGTGCTCCAAACCCCAATTTTCAGCTGCTTTGCTGAGACAATAATTAGCATCTCTGTTGCAAATTGCATCCCAGAGCACTTGGCACACATGATGACCTGGGTTCACCCTGAAAACAGCCAAACCTGGTTTGTGCTGGAAATATTGAGGTCTTTGTTGAACCAGATCAAGGTCATCACCTTCAGGTCACAGAAAGGTCCCTGTTGCCATTCCTGGAGACTCAAGGGAGAAGAAGATGGGGAGAAAGGAGATCATCCCTACGCATCTCCTAGCAGGAAAAAATTGCTGTGCTCTCTCTCTCCTCCCACAAGGATGTTTTCCATCCACATTTGATTGCTGTGGTGATAACTACTCTTGTTTTCTTTTTTTTTTTTTCTAATCCTGCTTTCACAGAACTCAAGTCACCAGCTTCCCTCTCTCACGTGTGCAAAAGGAAAAATTGTGGATTTTTCTCTGAGCATCACCTTGTCAAGGCAACATTTTCAATGGCTGGAATAGCATCACAGCTCAACCATCGAAACTTTCATCTTGAGTATTTTTATAGTATTCAGGATGCAACAATCCCGGTTGTTGCAGCCCCTGTGATGGAATAAAATAAGGCTCTGTCACATTTCAGTTGTGATTTTTTTTTTTTAATTCCCCAGCCAAACAGGCAAAGGGGGGAAAAAAATTATGTGGGATTTCAGTACACACAAAACATCTGAAACCAACATTTCTGGAACGTCTTGATCGCAAATAAAGAAAGAGGTGATTTGAGATTTTCATATTTGCTTGCGTCTTTGAGGATGTTTTCAGTCTTTCATCCCGTTTTGAAGGCGTGTCACCTAATTATGACTCTTTCATCCCTCTATTCCCTAGTTAGAACATGCCAATCCCTTTTACGGCAATTGATTATGACTTGGAGGTTTCCACATTCCAGCCAGTTCAGAGAGCTGGGATATTTTTGAATACCTGAATAAACTCCTTTAATCCAAAAACAAACTCCACCTGAAAGCGGCTGTATGAAAAGGCCATTCATACGGTGTTTTCCAACCTACTGGTTCATGGTTTCTTTGGATTTGACCCGACTTCCTGTACTAATGGTCTCTGAATGCATTCCCAATTGTGGCTTATTGGTCTATAAGGTACCCAGCATTTACAGTGAAGAGGAAAAGGAGTTACACAGCAACTGCTTACATAGAAAACTCTGCCTGAAAGAGCAAAAAAATGGATCTGAAGCTAAAAGGAAACATAAAGTGTACAAATGGCCGGCCCCTTCTGCTCAATTTTTTTTTTAAACAAATATTCCCTTGATGTTGTTATTTTAAAAAAGATCTTGGCTTCTCGCAGATGAAAAATACCTTTAAAATTACCACTACAATTGTCATTCCCAAGTGTGAGAATTGACACTTTGCTGATTAAGGTAGGACGGTGTTTAAGTAATCTGGGAACACAAGTGCAAATGTGTCGATGATCTCACGGAGCGGGGGAGAAACCGCAGAGGGAGATCGCTGCTCCCGATAGCTGGGGGACAGAGCGAGACCGCCAAAATCGTGGGGAGCACAGTACCTTGGCTACTGCCAAGATCAGACCGACAGAAGGAGATTAAAGTTCACAAACACACATAATCACCTAACGCAAGTCATCTTTTGGAGACTGCGAGAGGGTTCCCGGAGGTAGCGTTACACATTTGAACCGTTATTACACATTTTCTTGTGTATCCTCTATGGACCACAGCCAGAAACAGGACTCTGGTCTAGATGCTTTGTTCAGACCTGGTATGTTCAGTTCATTTAATTTGGGGTCAAATGTTTCATCCACTGGTGAAGGTGAGTCCACCTAAACAAACCTTCTCAGCCTCATGAGTTCCTACAAAAGGCAATTAAACCTACTCAAGGGTGTTCAACTTTTTGGAGAACAGGCCAATTCTAGTTAGAAAGCTCCAGACGGGTTCTGGTGGCTAAACATCAGGTCCTACTTTTAAAAAATTGACCCCTGAATTATAGAAACCTGTTGGTCAAAGTGCTCCAGCCCCCCATGGGTGAGATGGGAAGATGCCTTCCTTCTGCAGCAGCCTTGCTGTCCCCATCCAAAGCTTGTCCTGATACTAAGACTATAACCCTCAGCAAACCACACTCATGACGACAGACTTGCACCAAAGAGCACTTTTAAAAAGTTAGTTGGTGCTTTTCTAGAACTTTTTCTTAATTATTGCACCTACCGCCTCGTTAACTTTTACCAGCGAATGTGAAAACATAAGACCCACAAATGGGCGCTTGTGTTCGAATTTCCATTATTTGGTGGTCTGAACTGATTTATCTGTCCGCGAACACACGGGGCCTTGATTTCAGTATCCTGTGAAAGGCAGGATCTAATGAGGCAGAGGAAAGAAGTGACAGATTTTGGCTTCCTGCAGCCCATCCTCAGAGATGGAAACTCCCGGTGTTGACTGACCGGCTTGGCTGGGTGATAAAGCCAGAACGGGCTTGGGCACCAGGCCAAGACGGGGACAGTTCCTCCTTCAGGATAAGATTAACGAGTTTCAGGAGGAAGGCAGAGATTCAGGACTTGTCTTATATCTGATTTTCCCCCGTGCAGCAGTGACGCTCATCTCGCTGGCGCGGGGTCTTCGCATTGCTCACTGGGTTGCCATCTGCCTCTAGATTGCTTAAGATGCGCCAAAAAAGCCGATTCCCTGGAAAACAGACATTCCAGCCTGGAGAATTTGGCAGTTCTCCTTCACATACAACATCCTTGGTAAAGGAGATTTTTTTGGAACCTATAGCTAACGCTGCTTGCTGGTAGTGGCTGTTTGCCTACAAAATAAACAGGACCAGAATATGCCTCATTACAGTCACACAGTGGGTTTTATTTTTCTCTGACATTTCAAGAGGTGGTGCAGAAAATGAGACTCTCTCCAGAGTGATTCAGGCGGTGGCCAAAGAGGTCTCTGTGGCTGACAGTAAACCGTGTGACCTACCCATTTCCCAGTAAGGATCCAGTACCCGGGGCCAGCACAGGACAACGGGGAAAGAGGGAGAGGGAAGACTCTTGGAGAGAAGGCTTGGTTTGGAAATGTCTCTGGGTGAATTTTGAACACAAAAAAAAAAAAAAAAAAAA
>VZTO01002020.1:40824-64750 GCA_013400615.1 Syrrhaptes paradoxus
GAAGGCAAAGTTTAAAAAACACCAAAACAACTAAACCTCCTCAAACTGAAGCCAATCTTTGATTCCTTCTCTGAAATGACATCATCGCATACCCAGCGCAGCCACAAAGCATGACAGCCGTCATGGCCTGCCTTGGGAAGGATAGATCACTTCCCTTTGAGAACTACGGAAGGTATTGTCTGTAATCGCAGCCTGCCCCGCGCCGGGCAGGGGGGCTGGTTTTTGCAATGAGATCCTTCTGCAGCCTTTTTTTGTGTTTTTTCCCTTGGTCTTTTACACAAATTAGACGGGCTCCCAGAGGCTGGAACGCTCTCGGCAGTGGCTGTGAGCATCCACAGGCATTAAGCAAGGAGGTCAGGAAGGGATGGAGTGGGACAAAGAAGGCTGATTCATGCGGATGTGGCTGCTCACAGCCCTGAGGTGACAGCTGCAATGTCCCCTGGTGCCATCTGTTGCTGGTGGCATTCACTGCTGAATGTCTTCATGGTTAACCCTATGTCTACTAAGCTGTCCCTACCTTCTGTTCTCCTTCCCTCCTTCAGTGATGAACCAGGAGAAGCACAAAGGGTCATGTTCTGCAGAAGGTATGGGTATGGGGCAAGCCAGCGTTAGATGCCAGTAGACATGTTGGGATTGTATTTCCAGGAATCATCTTGATGTCAAAGCAGGTTATCACAGAGAATAGAGAAACTAAAACGCCAGGAGCAGAAGATGGCTTTGGGCTGGTTTTTGATGTGATGCACATCATGGGCAGCGGGAGTTTTGCTGTCTGTGACTGAGAGGAGAGAAAAGGAGACTGAGGTTCCCCAGAGACTTGCTTTTGGATGGTCAAATGGCCTGCAAAGGGCACACACACACATCTGCCTGTCCATCGTCAGAGCTGGGTCGGGAGGAGTTCATTCCCAAGGGAGAGACATCAGGGCGCTGCTTCGCTCCACAAACTGCAGGCTGGCAAAAAGACAGACGAACGCCATAGGAATCTGAAAGATGTATTATTAGGATATGTGTAGCTCATATTTCACCCTTCCAAATGCCTAGCTACATTAACGAAACCCATGTTTCATTGTTTCTGAGAATTTTTAAGGCCAAAGGGACCATTAGATCATCTGCTTTGACCTGGGTAACACCGGCCAGAGAATTTCATCCAGAGAGACAAGTAATGTGCGTTTGATTAAGTTCAGTTAACACAATGTTTCACCAAAACAATAGAAATGGATGAACTTTCATAATCCATATTTTTAGGAAAGATCTTACAATTTACATTTTCCCTGTGGGAATAGGAGCTGAGCCTTTATTGTTCTTTTGAACGGCGACGCTGCCCACACTGGTGGCCTGGCCACACTCCCACCGAGGGGGAGGATGGGGAACGGAAGCCACAGCCACATCCCGGGGGACCGCACACCATCGTGTGCTGTGCCAGCAGGGCTGGAGCTCTCCGAGCCCCCTCCGTGTCAAATCTGTGGGGCTGGTGGGGTCTGCTCACGATGCACCTTGACCTGCAGAGTGGATCCTTTCCCAAAACCAGCTCAGATGAGTAGTGCTTAGGCTGGACACAAGCTGAGGATGCTTCTGCAATTTTTTTTTTTATTATTATTATTAACAGAAAGGAGGTGGAAGATACTCAGACGTTCTGGCCATGAGCGGAGAAAAAAACTTTGAAATAAAATATCATTATTATGGCTGCATATTTCAGCTGGCATCAGATGAAGACTGTTGCAATGAGCAGTGCACAAGGAATTGCTGGAAGACACCATGGACAAATAGCAGGAGAAGACTGACTAGTGGTGAGAAAACCAAAATATCTTCAGAACCACTGGAAATTATTGAAGTTTTGACAACATTCTTCATGCCATCCCTCTGTGGAAGCGATCAGCATTTTTTTCTCTTTTAAATTTTGGCAGCAGGCTGTGTGTTGCATCCCACAGAAGAATATTCTGTGTTCTTATTTCCTTTTCCTGAATTTTTGAGCAATGAACAGAAGCACAAGGACACTTTCCCAAGGTGACACAGGAAGCCTAAGGAAGGGGCCAGGAATCAAAACTTGAATTTCTGGGTCTGACTCGTTGTTATAATCATTAGAGAAAATTAAGATAAACCTTTTTATTTGGGCTATAAGATATACAATGCACATTTCTTAACCTAAATAATGTACGTTTCAGACAGGGGATAAGTATGAAGTTAGGAAGAGCTGAAGCTAGCTATGAAAATTTCCCAACTGCTGCCAATGTTTGCGCAGTACTTTAAACTGTTTAAATGAGAGGGGAAAGTTTTGTCACAGACTGCAATCGCCGCCACTTTGCATTGTTCTGATGAAACCCATGCACATGCTTACAATCCTGAAAGAGAGGCATCTGTGGACATCGTTTTTCACAAGGCTTTCCATTTCCAAACTGGTACAGCTTATTCGAACGGAGCCGTTTAGTAACAGAGTTGTTCAAGATGTTCACAGCACAGAGTGGAAAACACTGACTCTACTGTCTTCTCTCCTTTCTTTTTTAAGACACTTTTTTTTATATTTTTTTTTCAGCTTGTGGTCCACATTACTCATGGACTGCAAACGATTCCCAAGAAAGCCACAATCAGTGGATTCTCCTTCTGTCTGTAAAAACAAGACTGGATCCGACCTGCCGTGAGGTCATCCTTAGCAGCCCGTTTTGGGCTGGAACCGAGCCGTGAAGTCGATTCACACGCACGCGGCCACCCCTTGCGAGGTTTTCACTGCAGAGGACCAGCAATGGTCCCACGGTCACTGCCCACAGCTCAGCCAGCCAGTCCCAGGACTTCTTTGGCCACCCTGCTATCTACCACGCCAGCAGGTCTAGAAGAGGATTATGCTTCTAAAACAACATGGGATATAAAATGACGAGAGCACAGCAGAGGACTAATTAGTGGCAGGCAGCGGGGTGCCACAGCGGTGTCACGGGGGGTCAGCACCTCTCATGATGCTGAGCTGCTCTGATGTGGCAGAGACAGGGCGATGGAAAAGGCTCCTCAGACAACCGTGGGTAAAGCATCATTGCAGCCCAGGATTATCTGGTTTCCAGTCTGAAACGCTGTGACCTCAGTTCCGTTCCCTGCAGACTTAACCCAGCGATGCTAATTTAGCACCAGCATCCTGGTTGGGAAAACTTTCAGGGTGGCCAGAAACTAAAGATCTGCTCCTCACTGGAGATCTGAGTCACACAGAGGGCTGGGAGATGGGTGGAGGAGGCAGGGAAAGGTGTCACTGGGAACAATCATCGTTTGTACGACCTGCCCCTGGACACAGTGGGACTTTGTTCTTCCACCAGCTTGCACCAACACAGGAGTCCCTCCTCCACGAAGCGCATGCATCGCCTTTGCCAAACAGTAGACTGGAGAAATTAGCCCTCACCACCAGAAGCGACTCGAAAAGTGGCAGGTTTTAGCTGTTCGTAATCACATTACAAGGGGGAATTAATTTTAAGTTATCACAGAAAGGTGACAGAGTTGTCTTGCTTATGAACTGCTGCTGATTCTGTGTGTACTGATCTGTCGAGGAGAAAAGAGCCAGAAGCCTTTATTGGCTTCGCCGTGCCTAGCGAAAGTGTCTGCCCTCTTCCAGAAGATAAGTTCAGCCTTGTTTATTTTCCTTTTAGCTATTCAGAAAGCTCCGTTATGTGCCGTACCAGACAATATCCCTGCGCCTTTAAAAAGGAAAGGAAGTGTGGTCCTGGCAAACATAACCGGAGCAATAAAATATAAATCTTTGTAATTGTTGTGGAGACAGAAAGCAAAACAAACTGTACTTAAGTACATTGTAAGAAAATGTCAGAGATTTGAGGGAATGGTCATTAGCATACGAAATCATTTATCTCCCATGAGTAAGTGAGTTGGACGCAGACCAACCCATTTAATTTTCAGTATTTTTCCTTTTGGGATTTCTGGAATGTCAAAACTACTATTTTTTTTTTCCTCCAGAAAAGAAGATTGACTTCAAGGCTGATGTTCAGAGACCACAGAAACAAGTTGAATACAGTGTCAGCTCCCCCAGTGACCCCCTGCACACGTGCGTAGCTGAAAGCCCAGCTGTGGGTGCGGTACCCGTATCCCCAAAGCTCTTGTGCCGATGCCCCATCTGCAGTGTTAAACCCCGTGTAAAGCTCATGGGTGCTGCCTGGCATTGACACACAGCTCCCAAGGGGACTCACAGACTGCCTCCCATATCATCACCCCCACCCATGAGGGTGTCCCCAGGATGTTAAATTTGCTCCAATGGAAATTACGGTTTCGTGTAGGTCTGTAACCCCCACAGCTCCTGTATAAAACCATCCCAAGAGCAGCAGGATCCTTTTAGCATCACCTCAAACCACCCACTGTTTAACCGGTCCTGCTGGTGCCTTCCCTGCTGGCAAACTTCCCTGAAAGCCACTTTCACAGACAGCCACTTCTTCGCCATGTCTAACTCTGTGTCACCCCACCAACATCACCTTTCCTTCATCTATTTATCTCAAAGCTATATTATGCGGGGAGAAGGCTTTGGGGAAAAAAGTCACGTGAAGTATCTCCACCAAGATGGCATCACATAATGGGTGAGGTGTCCCAGGACCCTTCAGCACACCCCCAAGATGGTCCCTCTCCCCGGAGACCCAAGGGACAGGGATAGGTTGAAGCTGATGGGGACCCCCATGCCCCCACGGTTGGTTACACAGCTGCCGAGCTGAAAGGCATGAAGTTATTTGAGACAGTTATGGAAACATTTGGGTACCCTGAACTTCTCCCTGCTGGATTCTTGTCCCAGATGGGAAGAAAATGAAGTTCAGATCTTCTGGGATTAATATAATCAGAGAATCTGAGAGGAAAACTCATGAGTCGTTTTCCTCCTGTCTTTGATGAGGGGGGTGTCTCCAAGGTTAATGAACTGCATCCCTCACAGTAGGCAAGATGATATCGCACGTGTTTCAGAGCAGAGCGAGCTTGGAGGTACCATGGAAAAGGTTTATTCTTTCAATTATAGAACAGGAAAATCGTGTTTCAGCTCCCTAGTAAGACTATTTCCAGCAAGAAAGTACTGAACAGTACCAAATGCAAATATCTTGCCTTTTTTTTTAATAAGGTGGTCAAAAGGTCTAAGGGGAAGCAGGGATTTTGGAAGTATGCACAAAGTCAACAGTGCAGCTAGCAATGGGATAGTAAGATTTCACAGCTCCGCTTTGATCAGTATTTCAGAAAAGTGAAGCCATAGTACAGACCGTCCTCTGAACTGAAACCAAGGCAGGCTTTGTCTTTTATCTCAAATATCAGCTAAGAAAATTAGAATGATATGAAAATGCTGAACTCATTACATTTTATTCGTGGTTTTACAAAACTGCTCCAGCAAGACATATGGCTTCTTAATGAAGGTAAAAATTTCTGGGACACTCAAATTGCTCTGTAGGGTCTATGTGACAGCCACAGAAGTCATCATCTCCCCAGAATGCTTTACAATTTTAAGCTGCAGTCATTTATTAATTGTCCTTGATTTTTGGAGCATACTGGTGGTTTCACTTTCTTTTTAGAAGACACTCTGACGTTGTAGCCATTAAAAAGTCTTGTAGGAAGGCACTGATTGATTTTGCTTTTGAACCTAATTAATTATTTTCTCCTTTCTCCGTTTATTTAGTCCTTCTTCATGATTTTTCTTCAGTGCAAAAGTCCTTACGATGTTTGTTTGAACTAACACGCAAGCAAACGTACCCATCCGTAATTGGAAGCAGACGCAGCTTCAATATCCAAAGCGCGAATTGCACCTGGAGGTTGTGCTGTGGTCCTCTCTTCAGAAAAGTTACTGGTGGATTCGGTGATATGAGTGGATTTGGATCAGGCCTATAGATATCCATTGCATATATATATTTAGTTATATAATAGACATCCCTTTGCTTCCCAAACACCAAAACGATTTCTGCATTTGCATGGCAAAGTGAAGAAAGCCCCTGGTGAAAGAGGACATAAGCAGATGAATCAAGCATGATGTTAAGAGCTTTTGCTGACATTTTTCCTACTCATTATCTTTTTCCTAAAGCATTTTCTTCCTCTAGAAAGAGTCATTAATAAAAAATAATTAGTTAGAGCTCAGAAATGTTCTTTCCTTTCCCCTTGTTCTTGCCCACGTGTGGTTCCAGGCAGCAAAAACTCTACCAAGCACCTTCTTATCCAAATACCTGCAGACCTACAAATGCACACAGTCAGGTGATAAATCCCATCCTCATCTTGAATGAGAGGACCTCAGCCTGCAACGCAGTGCTGGTCCTGCTCCAGATCTCTCTGCTGTAACAGGAGATCCGACAGAGATGGAGGTCAGGGTCTGTTTGTGTGATTATCCCGTGGCTGCTGTGTGGCTCCAGGCAGCAAAAACTCTACTGAGCACCTTCTTATTCAAATACCTGCAGACCTACAAACGCACACAGTCAGGTGACAAATCCCATCCTCATCTTGAATGAGAGGACCTCAGCCTGCAACGCAGTGCTGGTCCTGCTCCAGATCTCTCCCATGTAACAAGAGATCCGACAGAGCTGCAGGTCAGGGTCTGTGTGATTATCCCGTGGCTGTTGTTGGCCAAAGCAGCCTCACCCAGGATGCTTCTAGCCTCCGGGGGTGACACAACAGAGCGAAGAGTTGTGTGAAACTGTTTTCTTTAAAGGAAGCAGAGTCTTTTCAATCTTCTCTGAATTGCAGGGTCAGCATCATGGTTTTGTCGTTGGGGTTTTTGTTTTTTTTTGTTTTGNCCATGTAACAAGAGATCCGACAGAGCTGCAGGTCAGGGTCTGTGTGATTATCCCGTGGCTGTTGTTGGCCAAAGCAGCCTCACCCAGGATGCTTCTAGCCTCCGGGGGTGACACAACAGAGCGAAGAGTTGTGTGAAACTGTTTTCTTTAAAGGAAGCAGAGTCTTTTCAGTCTTCTCTGAATTGCAGGCTCAGCATCATGATTTTGTTGTTGGGGTTTTTTTTGTTTTGGGTGGGTTTTTTTTCCTAAGTGATCTGCAAACAATGAGTGACAAAACGCAAACCTTTCCATGGGCAGGAGTTCAGCCTGTCTGTGGGGAGGGGGTGTGGGTGGTGGGGAGGGTCAGAGCCATCTCTAGCAATGGCACAGACAAAGTCCAGTGCTGGTCTCAGATACAACCTCAGGTCCTGATCTTCCCTTCCACAGGACCTTCCCCAGCTCTCCTGATCAAATCAAGCTGTGGTTGCTCTCACAATTTGCCCATTGTTTTGGGATTCTCCCTGCTCCAGGATCAGGCTGAGCCTTTGTCATCAGGTGGTGAGCAGTATCACTCATTTGTATATATTACTATTATTGTCATCATTATTATTATTTTCAATTTTTTTTGTAGTTTAGTTATTAAATTGTTCTCATCTCAACCCATGAATCTCTTTTCCCTTCACCCTTTTAATTCTCTCCCCAGCCCTGGGAGGGGGAAGGGTGAGTGAGCGGCTGCGTTGTGTAAAACCACGACACTTTCCTAGCATGAATTTTTCCAAGAGTTCCTAGTTGACTTATGGTCTTACTTTTAACTCCAAAACAAATCCTGGGGGGCTCCAAGGAGGCTGTTCCAGCCTGTCCCTTCACATGAGGTATGACTGACAAACCAAGGAACAAAAAACACATACATGTTTATTTTGGGATGCTCCGGTGGCTGGTGACTAACCTTGCTAAGCCTTTGGCTCCGGGATGCGGCTTGGCTCAGTTTTGCTTTTTTGCAAGCTGGCAGGTGACGCGGCGCTACCGCAAACCCCTTTCCCACTCCAGGAGATTTTTGTGCTGAGACACAACACCCCTCCGAGGGCTGGGTGCTGGGTCAGCATGGAAAGCCATCTGTTACCAGCCCTCGGCAGTGCCTTGGCGGCTCCACGTCCTGCCAAGCACCAGCTCCATGCTGAACATCTCCAGATTCATCTCGAGACACAAGTCTTCTGGGATACCTTTACCTGTGATTCTTATTTATGAGCTTCCTGCTGTATTTAAGGATTATTTATTTCTCCTCTTCACCTTCCTGGTGTAATGCAGGGGAGTTATCAGCTAGTATGAGGCTTTACAGAGCAAGACCAAGACCCCTGACCACAGATGAAAGCTTTATGAAGTTTTCCTGTTTTTTTTAACAAATTCAATGGTTATAAAAACCATAAAATGTCTTCCTTCTTCCTCTTGCTCTTCCCATAGCCTCCTCCGGTTTATGGATTGGGGATGCCATGGGAACGGCAGCCCAGCCGCTCTGCTCCCCATGAACCCGCTCCAGTTTTCACCCCTGAAGACAAGGGCATCCAGTAGTCCCCAAGCTGACCCTTGCAACGGCCCTTGTCAGACGTGCTACAGACTGAGGCAACCTGAAGCATTTACAAACATCCTTATGTGGGGAGAAACAAGGAATTTTACTGGGTTAAAAATGGTTTATTTTTGGGTGGCAGTGGGAACTAAAGCCAGGCTACTGGAAGGTCACCCATAAAAGTGTTTCTCTCCTCATTCAGAAACAATTGAAACATTCCTCTAGGTTGGAAGACTTTTTGTGATAATGAATGATGCTCCAATATATTTAAACATTTTTCACTTCTTTCTTTTTAATCATGTGGGATTTGTAAGAACCTCCCCGTATTCAGAGAATCCACTTCAAACCTTGCTGCCCATACATTTTCCATTGCAGATGTCCTGGGACGACAGAGCTCTTTCGTCAAGGGCTTCTCCACAGTGGAAAATTCATTAATACTAATTAACTGCGCACCAAATTGTGATCCAGTGCTTGGATCCAGCTCACCCTAACCTTCATTTTCTCACTCTGTTGTACAGAAGTACTCAGTGACTCTCCAGTGGCACAGAAGCGCTGACTTAGCAGAGCTTGTAAGCCGATGCAAAAGTTTAACAATAAGCTGAAATCTTCCTGATTTCACTGAAACCACTCTCAGGCTTACAGTTAAGCCTGTGCTTAGAGTCTTTATTGCGCCATTGCTTACATATAGAAAATAAAGCCAATAATAGGGTTTTTTTTTCTTTTGGCTGCTGTGGTCTTCATGTCGTCGCGAAGTGGTGACCGTCATTTTTTTCCTAAGTAGCATCATGGTGGCACATTATTGTGCCCCTCCCTGGTGTAAATCCATGTGTTAGCTCCCCATTCACAAGAGCCCAGGTTTTTTCTCCAGTCCAAACTAACTCTTGAAAATTTATTTCATTGTAATCAGTTTTGGTAGGAAAAAAAAAAAAAAACCAAAAAAACAAAAAAAGGAGGGAGAGGAAAAAAAAGAGGTGGGAAAAAAACATACAACAAAAACTCCATGACAGCACAATCCAGATAAACAAATAATAAAACAAAAAAAAAATACCACCTTTAATTTTAGTTGGGTGCCATGGCTTTTCTGGCTTGGCTAAATTAGCTGAGAGCCAGAGTCCCTGTGCAGTCCCATCCTCGTTCCAGCCCGTACAAACACAGGAAGTGGTTCCCTGGGAACAAAACCCACATGAAAGTTTTGCTGATGGTGCTTTACTTCCCATCATTTCCTCCTCTCTTCACATTTCACACATAAACCCGCCGGCAGGGCAGAGCACCTGGTGCCCAGGGTCAGACTTATTCTCTCATCTGAAAAAAAAAAGGGGCACAAGTCATCATCCGTGGTGAGCAAACCAAGCCCCACCACGGCTCGGTTCAATGCCTCCTAAAATGGCAGAGGGCCATCGCAGGTTTGCTTTGGGTGGGCTCCATCATAGCGATTACTGGTGGGACAAGAAGAGCTAAAAGGACTTTCTCCCCTCCATTAGCTCCGTCACACATCTTTGTCACTATGCCATGGCCACGTGGTCCTCAGGTCACATCAATGCTGTGTCTGCCCCTATTTAGTGATGCTGTTGCCATAGCAACTTTCACTTAAGGATTGAAAGGTGGCTACCTCAAGTTAAAAGTGGTTGAATTTAAAAAAAAACCTTTGGAGCAACCAAATATCTACAGTGTTCCGGAAATTTCTGTGGTCTTACTCTGCTGCAAGCGAGGATCATACAGGTCCAAGGAATGATGCCATATTATCAGTCTCCCAACCTACCCACTTCTTGCTGTGCAATGAAGTATGTTTAGGACTGTAGAAGGATTAAAGCCTCGTTGCTTCTAGAAGCACTTTTCCCAAGGCATGGCAAAGACTAAAATATTTTAATGGGTTAAAGCACCCCTCTCTGGGGTCAAGGCTGCATCCAGAATATTGACTGGACTGGCTCTGGAAGGTGTCATGAACCATACAGAGCAGGGACATGCCTGTTTTTTTGAGGAATAAGTAAGTACACGCTGTTTAGGGAGCTCCAGGACATCTAGATGGAGCAAAGACGACAGTGTGATGAGATTGGACAAAGTAATCAGGGAGCTCGTAGTCAGGTTCTGTCTCCAAGTCAAAGCAATAATGCCTTTCACTACAAAAATGAGATGTTTTGTCGTTTTGTTAGTTACTTCATGTTAAAATATTGAAAGTCTACATTATGCAGAACCATGAAGAGCAATGCAAGGAAAGGTGCTCTGCTGAACACCTCCGATGTTAACCCACTGCAGGTCTTACAGTGGTTTATGCCTTGAAGATTAAGCGTTTAACATGTGTTTGAAGATTCAGACTTCAGCTGTTTCTGTTAATTAGAAAGCTTAAAAAACGCAGCTTAATGAATTCAGTGTTTGTTTATGTTAGACTGTCAAGGAGGTAAGCAATGAAAAAGTGTGATTTGGGGAACATCTGATTGCAGCCCATGTGGAATTCCATATGTCAGAGAAGCTGGAAAGCATTTTACTGAACCATTGTCTAGAATGTGAATTAATTTCCTACTACTCCATGAAAGACTTCTTAGTAGGGCTGACAAAGGATTTATCATAATTATTGCTCTGGCCTGGATCATGATTATAAATGATACGTGTGTGGTTTTTGTTTATAAAATTCCCAGTTTGCAATTAAAACAACCTGTAATTTGCTCTTTCCCTGCTTTCTCCTCAGCGGCTGATCTGAAAATCTACCATTTGTTTTCAAAATTAATACCTGTCAAACATTTCTTTTGCTTTACACTGCCAGGAAAAGTAAAAAATAAGAAATGTTTGAAAGATTTGAACAGAAGAGGATTGGTACCGAGCTGGTAGAGAATAACGATGCTTCATATTTGTTAGGACAAAAGCTGCAACCACTTTTCTGTGCAGAGCTGTTTCATCGCTCCAGAGCCAAATCAAACACCCTTTAGTGATGTCAAGCACCAGCAGTTTGTTTGATTTTAATGAAATCACTTCTGAAGTTCCTGAACTTGGTTTTTCTCTAAATTATCACTGGAAGTGTTTGCGTGATTTTCCTCCAGGTGTGGATGTCGCATGGGTGAAAGGGATGTGTTAAATTAACAGAATTTCGTGCACTTCTCCGGGTAGTGTTTGGATGTGTTTCCAGTCAAGGAACAGGATCTACCTGGACAATATATCTGGGTTGATAAAAATTGAATAATCATGCAGCATCAAGGGAAACTAAAGTGGCCGTATCAGGAGAGGAGGAGGTGAGCGCAATCAGCTGTCCTGGCAGTGTCCAATGGGGACCATGGAACATCAGCAGAAAAAAAAGGTGACTTGGGGACTCATAGATCAGGTGAACGAGGATGCAAGGAGAAGAGTAAAATGGGTCTCAGACATGCCTTACTGGGGTCATCATCCCCAGCAGAAATTTGACTCTTCATTTCCAGGCAGGTGGGCTTGGACATTAAAAGTCTCAACCCAGAGATGTAGAGGATCCTTCAAGCCATACCACGGTGTGCTCCAGTAATCAACACACACGCAGGGAATTCGATCTGGGTACCTTGGGTCCTCTCTCTTTCGTCCTCTTTATCTTCATTGCCTGTGAGATTTCTTTTGCATCCCAAACATTTGACCCAGTCCTTCAGGATGTACAAGAGTCCGGGAGAGGAGCCGACCAATTTCAGATGGATCAGGTCAATGTTTTTAGCTTTACAAGACTGTTGTTGTTATTAACTCAGCTCATCTTGTAAATGTGGAAAACACTGGTTGAAGAAGATATTCTGAGTCTATTGAAATACTTACTGATGGCAAAAGAAGGGAGCTGAGTGGGGCTGAAAAGAAGGTTTCGATAAAATTTAACCCAAAGTAACATTCTGAACACCAAAAAATCCATTTAAGGTCATCTTTTTGTTTTCTTAACTGTATACAATAGATTTAAGTCTTTCACATCTATTTTTTCCTCTTTGATACCATCTCAGATTTTGCAACTAGAACCACCGCCAACCTGGACTCCTTTACCGTTGCCAGAATAAACAATTCCACAGACATCGTCAAGCCTACAAGTCACTTGTGTCACTTATGGCTTGTANTATCACTGTTTTTTTTTTTTTTCTTTTTTTTTTTTTTTTTTTTTTCATATGAAAGTTAAAAGTCTAATGGGATCACTGCACAGAGAGGGAATAGTTCCAGAGGAGGAAGTAATATATGATAAAAAGAAGGGTGTTCGATTTCAAAGACTTCTAATAGAAAGTTTCAGAAAACCATGAATAGAAAACACACTAATACTGCCAGCCTACATTATGTATATTAAATAATTTTTAAAAGTTTCTTTTTTTAGCTGTTGAGGGAAATTAAAATAACATACTTGTACAGGAGAATATGCAATCTAAGTGAATGCTTTGTTTGTATTTAGTACAACACAAGGAAAGTATTTTTGAATTCACCAGAGCAGACCAAGCTGGATACGCTTCGTTGCCCTGGACTGACCATTGCACTGAGCCTTGTGCTGGGCAGGATCCTGAGCTTGGCTTGGGTGCCACCACACTGATTTCACCGATTGGCGTCACCAGGACATCAGACAAAACTCAGACATTAACTAAACCCCTTTTCATAATCTTAAATGTGTTTCGTTTCTTCTCACTCCTTCCTTGTCTTGTTTGATGTGAAGTTTTCCAGAGTGTTTTTCCTTGGTTGGGTTCCTAATTTTTTTCCCTGGAGACAGGATTGCATCCATCTTCCTGCGAACATTTCTTGTCAGTTCTCTGTCCCGGTTCCATAAATATATGTGAGTTCATAAGCCTATTTTCAAAAGGCCAATTTTTCCCTAAAAATAAGATTTTTTTTATGTATGATGAAAGTGATAAATAGCTATTTGCATGTGTAAAGTAAGGTTTATGGGGGCTTTAGCCAGCTACTGGAACTCGTGGAAATGTAAAACGGAGCTCTCAGCGTTGTTTCTGCTCCATGACCCAGCTTGGACCATCAGAACATGAAACAATGGGACTATGTCCCAGAAAGCCGGATTTGTCCCTCGTTACATGGGATGTGGCAGGACATTATTTTCAGTACATTTCATCTGTATATACATCTATACACATTTGCAAACTCAAACCTGCAGCTGAATTCCAGTGCGTGCAATGGCTTTTCTTCACCCTTTTTTTTCCTAACAATGTTTGCCCAGTGTTTATTTGTTTGAAGAGGGACTTTTATTCATGTGAATATAGGTATTCATCATGTAAATGAATGTATTTATTCTGTAAAGGCTCCCTCTCTCTCCCTGCTACACTCATGCAGTTACTTGATAGGAATGTGACAAGAGGAAATTGAATATAAAGTCTACTGAACAGCCAATAAATCAGGCTTATATCTTTCTCTCTACCTCAGACAGGAAGGAACCCAGCTATTTTTAAATCTATGGCCCATATAACTAGCCAGAGCTGTTTCTTCTGTTAAAAAGAGGAGAGAAAAAAAAAAATAAAGAAAAAAAAACTAACAAGGTTTTAAATGTCCTACAATTCCTTCGACTTGCTTACCTGGCCATGTGCCTGTCCCCCCCCAGGGCATTGCCTCCCCTTCCCCATGATGCACAACATGCTCAGGACACAGCCAAAACCCGTTCAGGGACCTGATGTCAAATCCAACACAGCACATATTCGTCAGTCCTCACCAAGAGCTGGATAAAAAATGGAGAAACAAAAATAGTTCTCAGACCACTGCCAACCCTGTGAGCCCTGGTCTTGACTCTGGAGCCATCCTGTCCCGATAGGACAAATCTTCTCTGCCAAGCAGGCTGTGGCACGGGTCTTCTAAAGTCCAATTTCCCCAGCCCGGAGGGTTTTGGAGTCAGCGGAGGCGGTTACACACACGACCTCGCCAGGGCTGCCGGGTAAGAGTGATTCATTCCAAGCAATCCCCCAGTGTGAATCTTTGCTGATTAACGTTTGCATTTGTCTTCCTTTAACAAGCAAGTTACTGCTGATGAGGAGATGAGGGATTCTTAAGTTTCCTAGAACTAAATTAACTATTCCTACTCGGTCTGCTCTGGCTGAACTTACATTATATTGCCCTCAAGGCTGCTAATTTGAAAAATGCTCTTGGTTATTTTTTTTTTTATTATTTTTTTGTTCAGTGTTCCTGATAGAGATCCAAGTGCTAATAAGGAGTTAAGTTACATTTCTTGGTAAGATTTCTTAATTGCCAATGCTGGCTGAAACTTGAACAGTTCAGAGATTCAGTTGATTATGTCGGTCTGAATATTATTACATGGAAATCCCTTCAGGATAACTGCAGCTTTTGTTGTACCCATTGCATCATTTTGCTAACGTTGTTCAAACCCAGCACTGTAATAATTTTGTGGATTGGAAGGAAATTAACTGTGTCCATAACGCTGTGCCTCTCGAGCGAGCACTGCGTTGTAACTGTCTTACAAAAGGTTTTTTGGGTTGTGTTTGCTCCACCACCTGGGTGAAGCTTTGTGATATTTCAAAGGAGATGTTCACCGGTCTGTAACTCTTCACCCACACAACTCAAATATTTTAGGACAGTATGGGAGGAGTTCCCGTGTCCATGAGCTCAGAAATAACGGGTCCAAAAGAGTTAAAATCCATATTTTCTCCAGGGACAGCTGATTTGGGAAGGCTGTTCTGCTCTCCTGGAGATGCTCACGCTCGGGCTGGGTGCTCTAGGAGGGAGACGAACACCCAGAGTGTGTCCACCCAAAAGCAGATACTAAAATATTTCTGCCCAGATTCAAGACCTGGCTCCTCTGAAGGCCAGTTAGTGATTTCAATTAACAGATCAACAAGTTGAGATACGCATGGCATTACCGATTTCCTAACCCCTCCCAGGGTCCCTGTCCCCATACAACTTTCAGAGCAAGCAGCTGCGGTGGGACATGTCCACAGACATGGAGCGATGCTCATCCCAAGACAAGGATGGAAACCAGCCGGGACATGGGGTCAGCCAGTCTGGATGAGGTCTGCGGTGCCCCAGCAACGTTCCTACCTCTCCCACCAGAACTCATTTAAAAACATGCCATTTCTACACACGTACCTAAAAAAAAAAAATATCTTCAGACATATCATCCGTTATTCTGAGTCACCAGCAGCTTCAGAGGCCATTTGTTCAGTTTGAAAAATCGCGTCTCTGAAGGTACAATATTAGCTTTAAGCTGCAGCTATCACTGTCTCATATATCAGCTCATTAAGAACACGGCTCGGCTCGATGGGGCCGATGCAGATGATAAGAGACATCAAGTAGCAGCCCGTGACGGGAGGAGCAGGAGAGCCCTGGCCAGGCTGATTGGACTCAGCTGGCCTCTCCTCCCCAGCCCTGGCTCCACCAGGAATTCACAAGCAGGTCTTATTTTTCATGGTTGCTTTTACATTTCTCTCACTCAAGTCGCAGCGAGACTTCTTGTTTGTTTTTATTCCTTTTTTTTTTTCAGGAAATGCATCATTTTCTTCCTCGCCACTTGTAAAAATCGGTGCGCTCGCAACGCGTCCTCTGCAAATTCAAATCCTTGCTCCACCAAGGAAATGTGTTTCTCATTTTCCCGGTGTCAGTTGCTCTGAAGTAATTTCTGTATAAACTTTCCACCCTCCTTCTCCTGCTGTTTTCTGTCTTGCATTCAAAAAGCCTTAAAACATGTCAATTTTCTGTTTCCTCCTATGGTACAACAATATTTTTAGTAAATATGATAAGCATCTCTGTTGAAGATGCGAAAATAATCCGCTGCTGTTGGCTGTGTATTTCTCTCATTCGAGTAAGGAATAAACAAAGATTACTTGCAACCCACAAAGTCCGATTGGATCTCTGAGATGAATATAAACACTGGGAAAACACAATGGGTATCGTTAGAAACTCTCATTGGTCCTGTATTTACGTGTACTTGGTTATTTGCAGTATTCCCTAAACCTAGGAGGAATGGCACAAATCTTACGCTAAATGGAGAATTTACTGATGACAAACACGGGGAGGATTAAGATATTTAAGGGTTTCAGGAATCTTCCGCCTGTAAAATTTGCTGTTGTTTCTCATGGCCCCCCTCCAAGAGGAAAAGCAGTTGCTGTTGTTTCAAAAACACAAGAGAACGGATGATTTTGTCACTCAGATTAATGAAAGTCAGTTTTCAGCCTTAGTTTCTGAGTTCTGCTACCGACTTCCCAAATAGCCTTGGTTGGGTCTCTCCATCTGCTTTTTCTCCATTTTCCCCTCCAGCAACAAACTTGGGGAAGTCTCACCACAGCAGGTTGAGCCCACTGCTAGGAACAGATACAAAATTGCAAAATGTGAATTTTTCTTTTGTTCTGTGAAATTTTGGTAAAAGAAAAAAAATTTCCATGCAGCGAAAAGGAGACCGAAATCTGAGTCATTTGCTACCCTGGTCATTCAGTGCATTTACCTTTTCATCCTGCAGCACGTGGGCTTTGCGATGTTTGGACCCCGCACCGCTCTCCACGCAGGTGATGCTGTCACATGAATGTCACGTCCATGAAATGCAATATTCTCTTAAAGTGTGAACAGGTCCTTGGAAGGTGAAAAGTTCAGATCAAAAGTATTTCCATCCTGATCCTAACCTTCCTGCCATCAAACCCAATTGCCAGATTCCTATTGATACAAGTAAAAGCAGCATCAGCGCTTGCATAATGGCCAGCTTTGTTTTTTCAGGGTTTGTTATTGCGATCGGTGACTCCTGTGTTACCGAGGGCTTACGCACACTGTCTCCTGAATCTTTTCATATTCATTTTTCACTTCTTTACACTGTTCCTGGCTGGGTGAATGAGCTCACGGACCTGGCAGTGTTATTTTTGGACAGACTCTTGGCTTATCAGATGGGATCAGAATATCCCATCTATCTGACAAAGCTGCATAGCCGGTGAATTCTGCATTTTGCAGGAGCTCAGTTATTACAAATGATGTGTTTGCTTATTGACCTGAGCATCTATTTGGTGAGAAAACTCCAGGGCAAACCCCAGCTCCCCAAAGCTGGTCTGGCGGCAGTGGGCTCGCCTGCCCTGTGCATCCCAGTAAGCAGCTGCAACACTCCAGTTTGGGAGCCTGGGAAGTGGCGAAGGAAAGGAGCCACCCCTGTGAGCAAATGTTGTGCGGTAGCAACTGTGGAGTGATGTTTTTCTGTCACTTGCTTTGCCATTCCCAAATGCTGTGAACTAGAGCCAGACAGAAAAACAAGGGGAAAGGACCTTTTTTTTATTTTTTTTTTCCCCATTTGGTCAGAATTTGAAGCGTTAAGAAATCTTTTGCTGAATCTCAGAGTAATGCTTGATCCGCTGCTGTTCCCATGTCAATGGGAGAAGTTGGGAAAATATCATAGACAACCCCTTGACTTCTTAAAACAGAAGTCTTCTGAAGAATGAGAACCAAATTAATTTCCCTTCCCTTTGTCTTAGAAAAGATCACAACCCTCCAGTTTGGACCGCATTTCAGCTCGTAGCGCGGCTCTCTGAAGGATGAAAGGGTCTATAGCGAGTGATAATCTAATTTATTAGCACTAGGGCTGAGAAAACAGGGATAAGCATATGGGAAAAGAGAAAGGGAAATGCAGAAGATAGAAAACACAAAAAAAAAAAGTTCCCGTGACTGAATTTCTCAAATCCTTTCCTGGATGAGCACGCTCTCCAGCACGCTTCTGGCAGCAGGTCCCACCTGGATGGCTAAGCTTCCCTTGGGCTTGTAAGCCCAGTTTTAAATGGCATAAGCCTGCTTGAGGTCCTGACCCCTAGTTTGGGATCCACAGCTGGGAGGGATGCTCCAGGCAGAGGGGCAGCCTCTAATACACAGAGACACCAAATTTCCACATCGTGACGAGTAGAAATGGCAAGAGCTGATGGCAGCGACTTGATCCTAAGAATTTTATTCCCATTAGCAAGGGAAAAGTTTATCAGATGAGAAGGTTTAGTGGCATTTCCAAAGACAGGCAAGCTTTGAGCTCACCTGACACTCAGCAGAAGCAAAGCTGATTTACTGGGAACAGCACGTCTGGGGAGGAGCAAGGCAGCGTGCTTCATCGCCTGCCTTCACCCAACACCTCCAACTGGCACCGCACCAAAAGGATTCGACATTCAAAACATTCCTTTGGTTTTTTCTTTGGGTTTTTTTTTTTTCTTTCCGTTTCTGCACTGCTAAGTTGCAACCAAGATGTGAAGAGAAGACAGTTTACTCTTCACCAGGAACAGGGGGAGAAGAAAATCAGAACATACCTCCAAACCAGATAAACCAGTTCCCAATATTGACCCTCTGTGATGCATCAGTTGCGTTTTTGCTAAGTGAATAGCTCATTCTCTCTTCAAAACCCTCTTGCCAGAAAGAAGATTGATTAAATAAAGGAAAAGAGAACATCTCCAGAGCCAGAGCCTAGTTAGCAGATGAACAATTGTCAATGGAAGGAAGGTAGAGGGTGATCTCTAGCAGTCAGAGCCTTTCCACAGCAATAAAGAGGGAGAAAAAAAAAATACGGGGAAAGTTTAAGATAGGGTTGACATGAAGTGGCTCATTGTGCTTAGAGAGAATTTGANGGCAATGAAGAGGGGGAAAAAAAATATGGGGAAAGTTTAAGATGGGGTTGACTTGTATAGGAAAAATGATCACATGAAGTGGTTCATTGTGCTTAGAGAGAATTTGACTTGACTATCCCAATTTTTCCTGTGAAATGTAGAAGATCCCCCACTGCCAATTTCAGCAGAGTCCGCACCTTTTAAAGAAGAGCCTGAAGCTTTCTCCAAAGGCAGATGAATTGTTTTCCATTTCGAGCTTGCAGAAAAACATGAATCCTACTGCACCAGGGTGCAGAATCAGGGATCCCACGATCTGAGGAAAACCAAGACGCGTACAAAGGAAGAGTTTACAACCACACCAGTGCTCTGCCACTGGGCGAGCCTCTCTGCAGAGCAGAGTGAGGTTACAGCTACCCTGGGCAGTGTAAGGCAGACACTATTGGTATGCCACGAGAGAGCAGCCAGGGGAATTCATTGCCTGTCTCTGATTTCTTCTCTAGTGTGATGGTTTTTCAAGTGGGAGTAAAGCGTGTGCAGCCTTTAACATCCTCTTCCATTAAGGTGAGGAGGAGGAGGGATGGGCACTGATCCTTCAGCTGCCAGTGGGACCTCCAGAGGGTCTTCTGTCCTATTTTCAGTCACTCAGAAGCAGTATGATAAACAGACTAGAAGGACTTACTCCTTTAAATAATGTAGTGTGAGCAACAAGAGAAGTATTATCTCCAAGCATCAGGTCGAGGAGGCAGAAAACTGCCTCGAACCCACCACAGCATCCCTCTGCAGGGCAGGTTAGGGGAGGGGGATGCAGGAGACCTGGCTCTTACCCATCGAGTCAGCTCCAGCACACACATGCAGAGCAGCGGTGAGAGCTGAATGCTGCAAATCCAAAAAGCCAAAGGGACCAAATCCAAAGCTGATTTCTTTGCCCCTGCTTTCGCAGGCACTAAACGAACCCAGATCCAGCCAGTCCAGCCTGAGGACAAGGATGTGCGGACTCTGTTTTACCCCCTGTCACCAAGAGAGGGATCCTTTCGCCTGTCCCTGGAGGCTCGCCTGACATTTCTTTTAAAAATTAAGCAAACAAAGCCCTGAGTTGAGGGAAAGTGCAATTACACAACACTTTGAAGTGCCTCACTAATCCTCTCGCTCCCTGGGGACATGAGGCACAGGTTTGCAGACTGACACCCCATCGCTTCGCCCAAATGCTTAATTCCGGCTCGCAGCAAAGGCGGTGGAGGAACTGCTGCCTCGGGACAACACCGTGCACGGGATAGAAAGTGGCCCTAGACCCCTGCCAGACACACAGCCCTTTGCTTCTACTGTGAGCAGACGAGTAGGAGAAATCCCCCAGAGATGATAACAGCAATGGGTGCAGAAGCAGCCAGTACTGGTGAGAATTACGGAGCCAATCTAACCCCCTGAGGATGAAACCGATGAAGACTATGGCAGGAGTAGTCTCTATACTGTTTTAGAATATCTCAATCCAGCCCCCAGGATGCTCTGCAGATGAAGTAAGGCCAGGTGAGGCTGGTGTGAATCTTACCCCATCTCCCTTCCCGGACACAGCTCAGGTTCAGCCTCCTGCCTTCCCAGCACCTCCTTCCCTGGAGCCAAGGGAAGTCCCAGCTGCAAAGAGCAAAGAGGGTGACAAGCTGCAGGGCTCACAGAGGGACCAGGGAGAGGTGTTGTCATCTGCCTCCAGCACCTTGGCAGAGCTGGTTTTGCCCCAATCTATTTACACAGCGTTTAATGCTCTTGATGTCAGTGTGGAGATGTGTTAATAACCCAATTAAGCTGTTCACCCAGCTATGTCAAACACAATCCCTTGGGGAAGGCTTGTGTGTTTTGCTTTGTAATTCTTGCACCGCCTTGCAGTGATGTCCCTGTAGCTGGCACCTTGAGGCTGGCACCCAGCCCCAGCTCGTCACCAGCAGGATCTCGTGCGATGTTAGGCGGTGAAGTGCTAACGTCTGAAGTTGTCTCGTACGAACACCACCTGCGCTAGCTGACCGCTTCCTCCCCATCACGAGGATGGAGGCAAAGGCACACAAGCACATGAGATCATGCGTGAAACTTGCCAGAA
Source organism: Syrrhaptes paradoxus (assembly GCA_013400615.1). Taxonomy (NCBI): domain Eukaryota; kingdom Metazoa; phylum Chordata; class Aves; order Pterocliformes; family Pteroclidae; genus Syrrhaptes; species Syrrhaptes paradoxus. Next base: position 61,639 of record VZTO01002020.1, read on the forward strand.
GGTGCTCAAGTGCAGGTCGTGACTTTCTGAGGTGGAAAACGTCAGTGCAAGACCTTGGCAAGTGGGCTGCAAAGGAAAGGGATTAAATGCCTATGGCAAGGACACTGCATTGATGGCAGGACAAGCCAGCAGCTGCCACTGGTAGGGCACGGTGCAGGGCATACACAGCACCTACCAGGCCAGCCATAGCATGTGCAGGCAGCAGGACGAGGGCTCAGGTCTGCCTGCACAAGCCCGTGCGTGGCTGACACCACTGTGTCTCTGCGTTCCCGGCCAGCAAGGGAAGGCAGGAATGTTTCCCTGCCCTGCTCAGTCGCTTGGGAAGCTCCAGTTGCTCCTGACTGCAAAGAGATCGTAAGTCCAAGGCACTGTTTTGCAGAGGTGCAGAAAAAAAAACAGCTATTAATGTCCCTCTGTCATTACCCTTGACTGTCACCCTCTGACGTGGGAAGCCCGTGACACACAGCACACGTGTAGGTATGTATGTGTCCACATACATCCATGCATGCAACAGATCTATGTATGTATCCCAGTGTGCCCATCACACCATATTTGAATGATGTGCTTTGTATTTCCTTTGGAGAGATCTGCCTTCCTTCTCTACTGATCAAAATCCATAACCTCTGAGTGTCCTCAGCACCGTCTTCCCAACTAGAAATTTCATACAAACTCTTTCTGAAGCAAAGAAATTGCAAACCGTGTTACATAGTCCCGCTAGAAGAACATGTCTCCCCTCCAGACAGTTCTTAAGCACGTGCTTAACTGCAGGCGTGTTTAACGCCAGCTGGTATCCCCAGCACTGAAAAACACATCAATAAAGCTGGAGGTAGCTTCAACCATTCACTTAAAGGCTGTTCTGAACAGGGACCGGCTTAAGCACGTGCTTAAATGTTTTCTTGAATCTAAGCCTACTCTAGTGGAAAAGTCATTGTTCCGTCCTAGATTTTTATATGTCTGTGACTTTAGGGTAGAGTTTTAGTATTCTCAATAGATTGCTTCTTTGGATGGATTTCTCCAGTCATCATTAATATTTGGCGTCAACTGTCTTTCTTTCTCATCCATTCCCAGAGACAAGGAAAAATTTTCCCTTCTTTCCACGGATGTATTTATGTTCCCCATGGAAATTCTTCTCTATGATATATGAACTATTTTCAGAGAAGTTTAGCAAAGCCTAAATCACAAAGGGGAGGAAAACCTCCTCTGCTCGAGTTCATAAGGGGAAAAGTTGGGATTGCAGTGACCCGTAGTGTGAATTTTTTCTCGAGTTTAATTGTTATTTCCATTCAAATCCCTTATATCCTTAGCCATAAATAAGACTCCTGAATAATCCTTAATTTTTGTCCCTGTATCTGCCTCCTGTAAAATTAGAAGGGAATATTTAGGATCTGTCAAGATGACAAAGCTTCCTTTATGGTGGCCGAATGAAAGAAATAATATAACTTTGGGAGAAAGCAACATGCTTTTCTTCAGCATAGGATTTCCTCCACAGAGACATCATCACAGACTGTCAGAAGCTGGGCAACTCTCCAAAGGTTAGAGACGGGGCCAAAACTTATAATTTCTGCTTTACAGATGGCCATTTCTGTCTCTGAGATTTTAAATACTGTCTCACCGCAGCTGCGAAATTCAGAGCTTGCAGATTGCAGTGAGGACAAGACATTACCTTGCCAACTTGGGATATTTTACAGCTCGGGTTGTACAGGCTATTTCTAGTAAACGAGCTGGAAATGAGTTTTAAAGCGTGAATGCCAGGACAGACACAGCCTGATCTTGGGACATGACTTACAATTGCTGCAACCGCCCTGGGAAAGCTCAGCTCATCCACCCTCCTCCCTCCCTCCGCGGTGAGACACACGGACCTCTCCACGGAGCGCCCACACCAAACCATCCTCAGTCCCGCTTCCCCGAATAACCCCCCCTCGCCCTCTCCTTGCAGAGCCGAGTGTGGTCCCCCCAGCCGGGTGCATCCCTCCGCGCCGCGGGAGCTGAGTCACTTAATTGGTGTTGGGGTGTCGGGTGCAGGCTGGGACACGGGATGTTTTGTGTGAGAGCTGTGCGGAGACGCAGGAAGATGTGGGGTCTCAAATATTTGTCCTATGAAGTTTCCGTGGTCCGTAAGGTCACCCTCTGGATGAGACATCCACTTAGGGCTCAACTCCTATGCCTGCCATTGTGCCTAAGCCAGGGAGAGCTGATGGAGAGGAGCCAGGCTGTTCTCAGGCCACCCAGGAGATGTGCAGCACTTACGGGACCCAAACAATTCTCTTTTTAGCTGAGGATGGGGTTGGGGATAGCTGTCCTTAACAGAAGGTGGGATGACCTCACCTTCATCGCCAGGGCAAGCATCCTTCTTAAAAGCAGGGGGTATCACTTGAAGAGATGGTCCTCGCTGGGTAAAGAGCCACATCTACATCTCTGTGTCACCGACACAGGACTGCAGAGATTTCCATGGGACTCTGTGCAGCCATGGCCTCAGTTTTGCATCAGAACAGATTTCAATCAACGCAATGCAGCAAGAAGCTGAGCCTGGGAAAGGTCTGAGCAGCCCAGCCCAGCTCCCCGCTATCGTCCCTGGGGCCAACACAGAGCTGCTGGTCTTACCCTCGCTGGGGCAAAGCGAGACAGGATTTATGAGTTCACAGATACCACTCTGAGCACTACGGGCACACAGAAATGAACACACAGGAACCCCCAGTTTGCCGGCTCACGGATCCTTCCCAACCTTAGGAAATAAGAGGAGATGGATTTTCCCTCAGACATCATTACTGTGATAGAGTTTGGGAGGCAAATGCACAGCCCTGGCAACGGGCCAACCAAGTAAGTCTGGGATAAGTTTTCTTTCAAGAATTTCAAGCCATTCGTGTACTTTCTTAATGATCCAAAGTCTTCAAGGAGTTGCCTTTTAGCTTTAGCTCCCTTTCAATATTTGTCATCTGTGTCAAAGTTGACTCTTCATATTTCCTCTGTAGCTTAACACTCTCAAGGAGAAACTTCATTTCTTAGACATTTAGAAGATGTTTTTCCCCTATTGATTTATTTTATTAATGGAAGAAAAGTTGACCATGTTATAAGTAAGCAGCAAGAATACACAAGTGTAAGAGCAGAGGCAGCT
>VZTO01002021.1:0-25418 GCA_013400615.1 Syrrhaptes paradoxus
CTGTGATTCTGTGATTACAAAACAATGTTTCAACAGGAATTTAGATGCCTAAAGTATCTTTGTGGATAAGACTCTTAGTTCCTTCCCTCAGCTCAGCCTTGGTGATACCTCACACCAGGCAAGCCATGCTGTCCAGGCACCAAGAGGGTCACTAAATCTATCTCTGATCCTACGCCATGTTTTGTACTACACAAAGATTTGTTCTCGGTCCACGGTTATGCAGCATATGGAAAGGTTTTGATGATGGAAAAATGTAAGCATACCAGGATCTCTTGTCTCTGGTGAGTTAATGGAGTTCTCTTTTGCTTTGCTGGAAAACAAATGAACAAACAAACAAAATTTAATAAATCAGCATTGAGAAGGTGCCTTTCTGCTTATGGAGAGAGTATTAATTACTATGGGAGTCCTTGCCTTTTTTTTGAGTGGATCACAAAGAATAAAAATCTATTTCCAAACTGGATTTGGGAATAGCTATTCTGACAAAAGCTAATCAACACAAAATGATATATCTTTAGAATGAGTTTCTGCGTTCCACAGAGCTCCTCTGAATAGGGGCAGAAAAATTCCGTGTGTACTTGTGGCCAGTTTTCTCTGTGTTCAGTGAACTGAATAGAAAGAAAAATGCATGGAAAATTCTAAAGCCATCCTATGAGCAAACATGTTAAATTTTATTGGAAGATGAAATAATTTCATTTTCCTAAAATAACAAAACAAAATCCATGGGATTATAATAGGTAAATGCAAGATCACTTAAATCAAGATATGGTGGACTCCAAGCTCCATTCTTGATTTAGGACATGGCAGCTGTGTAAGATTTCCTGTAAAGCAGGGAAGATTAATACTGTAATTATTTGATAATTTAGAGGGAAAACTAGGAATATAAAATGTAACTGGATAGGGCTTGACTGTATTTGCATGACTAGAGCTCCTATTTATTTCTAACTTGATTATTTTCGAAACAGGAGGGAAATTTCCAACTATTATGAATTCTGAGATTTTTATTTGTTCTTCTTTTACTTCCAACCCTCTGTCTCTGGAAGGTAACAACACATGGGGCAAATTAAATTCTTAGAGATCCAGTAACTTAACTGGCACACTCAGCAAAGACATCTCAGCAACCTACTGGGATAATAGGAGATTTTCATAGAGCTTTGAATGCAACTTCTGTGAAGCTATGAAAAGGGGTGGAATCAAATGCATACTAGGCAAGGGTTGGATGTTAAATCTACTTACCATGGTACCTCCTTAGACACCAAAACATGCATGCAACAATGAAGGGACAACATACACCCACAGCAGCTGAAGCATAAATAATGTGTAGTATCTTGTAGTTTCCAGATTCTTGGGACTCTTCTGAGATGCTAGTGGTATCTAAAAATGCATTAGGATGTATTAACATAGAAAAATACTTGACTGGCAGAGGTTTTTTCCTTTTTTTAGTATGAGGTCTTTCTGATCTAATTGGCTTCTTGATGTACTTAAACGTTCTGTAACTTGGTAGAGCATGTCATGAGATGCTTATATCCATGGGCATGCTACAAAGTATGAAGTTACTAGAAGGAAAAGTGCACGGGAAAGTGTAATTGATGAGTTATGCATAGCAGAAGGCTGGCAGAGGCAAAGAAAGGGTCAGTATTAGAGCACTGGTCTGAACATTGAATATATTTTTGCAATTGTAATTGTGAACGATACCTGTGAGTAAAAGCCATACTTCAGGCTATGTTAAAGTAATGCTGTAACATGATTCCCAACACTTTGTAACTATAAGCCATATATCACGGGGATATTAGAGCATGTCAGAAGTACAGAGTATACCACCAGGAGGTAATTTGACTAGTTTTGTCCTTTTTGTGCTGAATGCTAGACAGTCCTAGCCTTGAAAACTGTGACCTTTGAGAGACTGTATTTTGTTCAAGTGGGAAGAAGGCAACTGTCGTTTAGCAATGAGTTTAAATTTGTCTTGACTGCACAGAACACTCTAAACAAATTCACAGAAATACAGATTAGTTCCTTTCTCTTAAAGAAGAAGTAAGAATCAGAACTTACTTTCTGGTGAAATTGTGATAATGTTTGCAGATCTTTCTGAAAGAGAAAAAAAAGACAGGGAAATGAAACAGCAACCTGACATTTTGCACTGCAGTTGTTTTCTCTGCACCACATGCATACTGAAGTTTTCACAAGGCTCCCCTTCAGTCTGCTGATGGAAGAAGGAACAAAATGCAACAAGCAAAGGGCAGGGTGTTTTGGGGGAGGAGGAATGATGTGCCAGTGTCTCACTGCCAACAGAGTAATTCTATCCTTCAGACCTCTTGGGCATTCAGATAAATAGATTGGCAGAATGTCTTTCAAAGGAAACTTGCATCATGATCTGGGCATGTACTGTGCCTGCTAACACATTGCAGCCATAAATTTTGACATTGCTGCATCTGCTGCAGCATTTCATGTGGCAATAAACAAGATTTTAAAGTCCCTTAACTTAATAGGAGAGGAACTGGCAACAGACCAATCTTACAACCCAGCTGCCTGGGGTCAGTAGGACACTATGGCCACATGGATCCCTTTCTAGCTGCAGAGCAACATTGAGGAGGGCAGACGCAGCTCGTCATAATCTAGACTTGGCACCCCAGCTGTCTAAGTTAATGTGAAGGCCTCAGTTGCCCTTGAGATCATTTAAAGCTGTTGGAATCTCTCCTGCTCTTGAACTTCTTGGGGTACAAAATTATACTTTCTCTCTGTTTCAAGAGAGATCATTCACAACAAGACACTTGAATTGCTTTGTCCTCTTTAATATTGTGTGGCCTCATTGGCTGCTACTACACAACTATTTTCATCCTGTCTAGTCCAGGTGATGTGTAACCAGGCTGTCATCCCACAATCTTTTTTTTCTTCCAGTTGGCATTTTTTTTATTATCAAATAGTCCACTAGTGGCTGTTTGATGTTGATAGCTTTGCTTTTCTCTTCCAGATCCTCCTGTTATTCCTGTATTTTGTTCTTTCCTTTTGTTTCTATCCTACCAAGAGGCAGGGTAGAATCATGAACAAGGTGGTAAGTACCAGCACAACTGTGCTACCTGTCAAACATGTTGGGAGAAGCCGTTGTTCAGCATGCATGAGCTTTTCTGAATGTGGCACCCTTTTGTATAAAAGGGCTCTTTCATAATATAGGGGCCTCACCTTCAACAATAACCTTTATTCCATGGCTCTCACTGGACAGGTTGCCCGCTATTGCTCGACAACGATAAAATCCACTATCATTCTGATGAACTGAGAAAATCTCCAGAGTAAACACATTGGACTTCCATTCTGCTTTGCCCTCCTTCAGCAACACACAGGTATCCACCTCTATCTTGCACCACTGCATGACTGGCTTTTTCTTGCAGTAACGAACTGGACAGACTATAACCAAAGAGTTGCCAACATTAATTTTATACTGGGAGTGTCTTTCAACTTGAATTTCAACTGGACAATCGGTGTCATCAAATCCTGGAAGACAAGAAGAATATTTAAAAAATCGCGGTGGTGCAGGCCTGCTGTATACTCCCCATAACACTAATCACAGTTTCTTTTCTCTCTCGTTACTCAAGAATTCCCTTGTGTTCTTGCAGAAGAGCCAATCTTTACATGGGACAGTGATAGCTTCAGGAGGACTGTTAAAATGCACTTTCTCCCTCTAATATGAATTTTTTCTCTTTTTTCTACATCTCAGTCAAGTTAGAAATTCAATAGTTTAGAAAGAAAGTACATAAAATATACATGGCAAGTTTTCCTGTATTGTCTTTCTCACAGACCTTTTCTGTTACTCTTAAATTTACTTCAGATTATTATTTACTTCACAGTTCTTGTTAACTTGCAGAAATAAAGGCTTTTCTTTTGGTAGATTTTTTATAATTGTAACACTGAAAATAATTATATTTAATGCAAATATACCTTATCTCTATTTTTTAATTTTTGTTATGTTTTGTTAAACTTGGTATTCAAGCTACAGTATGTCACCTTAACTCTGGGTCTTGGTATTGAATGTCCTGAGCTTTTATTAGAGATTCATGTTTATTGTGGTGCTTTATTTGTCTGGCTAAGTCAAAGTAACAAAAACTATGTGATACCCACGTGCTCCCTATTTCCCTACCCTGTCTTAGAGTACAGTGCTTGTGCACTGAAGAGAGTGATTGGTCGCAAGTCCAGAGAAATAAATCTTAAATATATTTGTAACTTCTGGTTGATAGAGGGAAGTAGAAAAAATGGCAAAGTATGTTGAAGGCAAGTTTTGTAGGGAGGAGAAATGTGTAGGGGAGGAAAGAGTTGTGGGGGGAGCAGAGGGGCCTGTCTGTCAGAAGCCAGTGCTGTTTCAAGGGATGGAGCCTCTGGCTCCCCGGGCAGTCAGTGTGCATAACTGTGACACCAAATACCTCACTTCCACCATTATCCAGGATTTCTTATGCATATGATATAGCAATCCTTGTTAATACCAGGAGAGTCTATTCAAGAGCTTGGGATGGTCAAATTAAGAAGTTTTCATTTATGGCTTCTCGTTTGCAAGACTGTTCTCTACAAATCTCAGACTACTCTACACCTTAAATAAATTGTAAAGCACTCGGTAATACTGAGTTTTGAGCATGTGTTCATAGCTTTCATTATAGCAGAGCTAGTAGCACTTTGCTGCTGTTGATTTTTCAGTTACTCTCTTTAAGGTGACTTTGGGAACAGGTGTGTAACAATGAGGTGGCACTCATCTGCCTCTAAACCTAAATCTTTAATATTGTTCTCATTTTGCCCTATCAAGTGTGCCTGATCTTGCTTGGTAATGAGGAAGAGGCTATTCACTGTGAGGCTGTTATTTGCAGCCACTGCAAAAAATTGTGGTGTCTGTTATATCTCTGCCATGTACAATAGAGAAACTCATCTGCTCACAGAACTTGGCATCCTGGGAATTTTCTGCTTTGAGGGGTCCAGATCTGAAATCATCCTTGTATACCAACTTTCCTTACGTCAGGATGGCTTTAAATGAGGGCTGAAGTGAGGTGAGCAGAGTGGCAAAAGGACAACAGCAAGCAACCGGGACAAGGACTTTAAAATTGGTCCTTGAGGAAAGGGGTAAGTGGGCAAAATTCAGATAATTTGTATAGAGATGAGAAAATTAACAAGGAGAACAATAGCTCTGGGTACAAACCATGTCTTTTTACTAATGAAAAAGGTCTGGATAAAAAGCAAGGGGAACTAGGAGCCTTAATTCATTCAGTATCCCTAAGAAGAGAAGGAAGGAGAGAAGCAGAATAAAAGTGGTTGGATTTGGCAAGGAAAGCTTTAGTATGTTTAGAGACCTGGGAGATGAGACAAGAACTCATCAGATGTAAATACAAAGGAAAGGAATATAAACAGAGCTTCTGGTCCATCTAACAAATGATGACAGTACAAGTACTAAGCATCTACACTACTACATCAGCATGGTAAAAGACTATTCTGGCTAAATCACAAACAAGTTCTTCACTGAGACAAGAAGGAAGCCTCCAGAATCATAAAGAAGGTCAGGTTTTTAAGTAGGGGCACAAAAGAACTGAGTAACATTGGAAAAGTCATGGCAGAGAATGAGATGCACTTAGGAAAATGCATCAAGTGCAAGTATATTGATTATAAACCTAAGAAAATATTAGTTCACTAGTTAGAGAGAAAGCTATCAATAGATTACCAGCAGTAAATTAGATTTGCCAGATAAATCAGATAATTATTTTTGTATAAAGGCAGGCTCTGATCAAGAAGATATACAGGGTACATGTGATAACCTTTGTATTCTGCTAAGGACTGGTAAGTTTACCTAGGTTTTGCCCAGTCTTTTGCACTGCTCTTCAAGAAAGAAGTGGGGGTAATGCCTGGAGTCTCTCCAAGCTGGAAAGAAGCCAGGAAATACCATGAACATAATAAAAAGGCCATAAAGGAAATCTTTAAAATCTTGGGGTTGTTTCAGTTAAAGAAAAGCAATGCACATTAAATACACATAATCTCTATATTTTTTATTGCAATGTATATGATGGGTCAAATATATTGCAAGAGCATGTAGAAACTGTCCATGTTCACAAGGCAGCATTTAGATGTTAGGTCAGCATGCCCTGTCCAGTCATCTAGTCCCTTTTCTGCTCCCCTGAATAGGATCATTCTGAAAGACCTATTTTAGTTATGAAGGAGGATCACTTATCTTTCACTTAGATTAAAAGTGAAGAACGATTTGGTTTCAGACAAGTAGGTCATATCTACTTTAGTCATACAGCTGTAGCAGCACATGGTTATCAATAGTCTGAAAATGGAAATGAAAAGCTCAAATTAGAAAGCAGAAGTTTCAATTATTTGAGCAACGATTGCCATGGGAGATTATGTTTCAGGAAGTATCTGTAAAGCTCGTGTTGTGCCCTAATAGCAGCCTTCTATCTGATATAATCCTATGTAACAGGTATTTCCAGAAGGATGTGCAGGTCTCTGAAGAACGGGTCCTTCATCTAATTATTTTATCAATTTATTTATTTATTATTTATTTTCAAATTTTTTCTTTTTTGGCAAAAAAAAAAATCCAACAACAACAAAACAAACCCCAAAATTTTCCTAGAAGGTCAAAGATGTCCAATTTCTTCCTAAGTTTTAAAACAGATTTCAGTGGCACTCTCTCATTCAGCATCAATATTAACTAGGGCAAGGGGAAGAAATTGTTGTACTTCTTTCATTCTTATATTTTCCCAGTGCAGGAGTGTCACGTTTTCCCTGATTTTGAATCATCTTGTGCTTTTACCACAAAGTATACATCACTGCTCACTGTCACTTTTGGAAGAATCACCTGATGAGCACTGAGCAAATTTTGTACATCCAACAGCATTCACTTGGGACAGGGTTACTAATCCTCACAAATTCAGATGAACATTAGTTGTGTAGGTAGTTGGAAAGGAAAATATCTTATCAATGTTAAATATTATCATAGAATCATAGAATGGTTTGGGTTGGAAAGGACTTTAAAGATCATCAAGTTCCAACCCCCCTGCCATGGGCAGGGACACCCTCCACTAGACCAGGTTGCTCAAAGCCTCATCCAGCCTGGCCTTGAACACCTCCAGGGATGGGGCATCCACAGCCTCCCTGGGCAACCTGTTCCAGTGTCTCACCACCCTCATAGTGAAAAATTTCTTCCTAATGTCTAGTCNCCTGCTGCTAATGCTTCTTTTGATGCAGCCCAGGACACGGTTGGCTTTCTGCGCTGCAAGCACACACTGTCGACTCATGTTGAGCTTCTCATCCACCAATATCCCCAAGTCCTTCTCCTCAGGGCTTCTCTCTATCCATTCTCTACCCAGCCTGTATTTGTGCTTGGGATTGCCTCGACCCACGTGCAGGACCTTGCTCTAAATAAATTATTTTCCTGCACTAGTCAGTGTAACCTAGAGTAACACTCAGTGGCAGAACCTCCTAGAGAGCGGGAACAGGGGTGATACTGGGCGCACTGAAAGTTTTGAATTGCCCTCCAGCCACATCCTGAGTGAGAATATAGAAATTTCCTGAGCAGAAACTTTACTGAGGTCTGGATATACTTCTAGAGTAGGTTTTGTGCAGCCCTTGCTCTGTAGGTGAAAGGTATAAGCAGTTGAAGCTACCAGCTTGCAGCGATACCACAGCAAAAACTTCCCCCTGTGCAACTTCCTGTCCTGGTCTACTAACAATTCAGTGATAAGGAGCTATTCCACTGCTAACAAAGGATTTACTTGGTTACATTTAAAAAAAAAAAAACACCAACAAAACAAAACAAAACAAAAACCTGTTCCACTGGTACTGATCATATTTGCATTACTTTTGCTCATATAGTATACCTTTAACATGAGAGTTCAAATAAAATGTGCTAGTACATCTCTCAGTCAGATGAGCTTGAATAGTGTTTCTCCTTTTTTCCCAAGCGCCTATGCCAACATGTGTCACAGTTTTGCTCCTTCACCTTCTAGTGGCAATCATTCACTTTTGGTGGTGATCATTTGTTTACTAATATAATTCCTATATAATCAGGTCTGGTTAAATTATGCTTCTAGAGCAGAAAATCCCTAACATTGAGTGGGCCTGACTCCAACAGCCTTGCTTTCTTCAAAAGGTTACCTACAGAATATAGAATCATAGAATGGTTTGGGTTGGAAAGGACCTTAAAGATCATCAAGTTCCAACCCCCCTGCCATGGGCAGGGACACCCTCCACTAGACCAGGTTGCTCAAAGCCTCATCCAGCCTGGTCTTGAACACCTCCAGGGATGGGGCATCCACAGCTTCCCTGGGCAACCTGTTCCAGTGTCTCACCACCCTCATAGTGAAAAATTTATTCCTAATGTCTAATCTGAATCTACCCTCTTTCATGCCTCTGGGCTTTGGGAACCACACATAGGAAAACATGTACTGCACTTGCTACCCAGCCCAATAGTGCCGTTACCTGCCCGTGATTTCTGAGCAGTAGGGCCCTCGTGTCCCACTGACCCTCAGAGATCCTTTCAGATAGAAGTTTGCATGACACTAGTCTACATCCACCTGTTAGCTCTCAGCCTTCATCTCTGTGTCCTGATGAAGGTGAAAGTGGCAGCTTGCTGTCAATTAACTCTAGTGTAGGAATTCTCTTCCTTTTCTCTTAAAATAAGTGGGAGTTAAGGCTGCTGAGTTTCTCTTGGTCTTCCATTTCCTCTAGTTTATAGTGCTTTTCTTTCTTTCTTTCTTTCTGTGTAGCTATAGACTTGGTAGTATAAATTCAGCTTACTGAAAATTAATTTAATTTTCTTAGTTTTCATTTGTGGATCCCTTGAAAGAAGCATGTGGCTGCTCGGTAACCACTACTATTTTGTTCAGTGATTTCTTTTTTTTTTCTTCTGTCAGTCAAATAGAGCAATCTTTTGAACTTTTTAACCAGGAGCTATACAAACTACTGCTTGCCTTTCAGTGTGTGTAAGAATTTGTAGACTGTTTTCAGAGCCTGGAAAAGGGCCTTCCTTTCAGAGGCTTAAAGCAATTGGACTTTAGGTTGCCTTTAATTACTTTTTAACTGTCATGAGACATGCAACAGTTGGAGCATGCAAAATAATCACAACTGCTTTTGTATGTTTCTGTGACTTGTTAATGACAGATGGCTGAATGACATGGGCTTTAGATTTTCAAATTTTTTGCTAGGAAGAAACCTAGTCTTAGGTAAATGTTATTAGTCATCAATTTGGGGTCCTTCTAGAACAATATCATCACCCAAGACGAGTGAATAAGAGTCAAACATTTTTCTCAGGTTTTGGGAAATTCCTAGTTTGTACTATTTTGAACTTCAATAACTAAAAATCTGGGTTAGAGAAAGCCTTTTTCCTGTAATCCATCCTTTTTTTCCCCTGTAGTAATTACGTGTGAGAATTCATAATGAATGTGCCCTGAAATCTTTAATTAACCTTTCCTCTCTCCCAAACCATACCTCCCTTGTCAAGAAAATTTAAGTGGATAAAAAGCAGTGGAGAAAATCCTTCTAAAAACAAAAGATTTGGAACCTTTTTTTATATAGAATAAAATATTTAAGGTAAGCTTTTAAAATATCTTTCACAGATTTCCTGTAAAGGCCATTTGGCAAGAGTAGGTGCCAGTGAAGGTTTGGAACTAAATAACAATACAAACCATAATAACCTAGAGAATAAAGGATATCTTTTTTTTTTTTTTAACAGAAAAAAAAGTCAACACACCTGATAATGAGAGAGAGCCTTTTCTGTTCAGTGCTTGTCATTAGAAAGACAAACATGAAATAAACTTCAGTTAAGGAAAGCACAAATGTGTCTTGGTGTATGCCGATGGTCTTAAGTTTTTTTCTGGTTTCGTGTTTTTCTCTTTTTTTTTCTTTTCCTTTTTTTTTTTTTTTTTCTGGCAATGGTATTATTTGCAAAGCTGACCTGCTTGCTGAGATAGCTGACCGAGAATTGCATCATTTTTTAGCTATTCCTTGACAAAGGCTGCATAACGGCAGAAAACATGTCTTTATATTTTGATGACTAAAACCTGAAGATGGAACGTTTCTATTTAGCTGAATGTGAGCATGTGCAGGCTATCCCACAAGAAGGTCTAACAGCAAGGTGCTATTTGAGCTGAGAACCGTGCCCACCATTAGTGGGCATGTGTGCACGTGCTTAGTTACCATTTGGGGCTTCTTGGAGCAAGGGGAGGTTTGCTGGGTTTTATTTTCATTGGGATGAAATGCTTCATTCACTTTTTGTGTGCTGTCCAGACAGCAGCAACCACCCTGTGAGAGTGGATGGGAACAATCTGTTCTTTGGTGTTGCAAAGGTGATGGGATCTAACTGGACTAAAGTTACTGGGGTAAGGGGTGAGAAGGCCCTTCTGCTTGTGACTTATCAGAAACAAGCTTACTTTTCCTTTCCAAATTTAGAGAAGATTTGCAGGTTATTGACTTTGTATATGAAATCTGAGTGATTATTTTTCTTAGGAGTAAGGGAAACTTTGGATGGATTTGCAGCATACAAAGGTTAAATAAGTTGGCTTTAATTTTCAGTTTACTTCTGACCGAAATAAGTTTTCCAAGCTTGTTTTGTTTTTATGGCTGAAATATAAATACACTAAAAAAAAATAAACGTCATGGTTCTGTAGACACTAACTTGCAAAACTTTTCTCTCCATAATGCTCCTGCGAACATGATTCTGATATTTGTAGTAGTATAGGCATATAGAAGGAAATAGTATTGTACTCAGAGGACCCTAAGTAGTTTTGAAGAAGATCAGAGAATAAAACCTAGTAAAATAAATTATGTGTAAACAAGATTCATGTGACAAGCAGCATAACAGAAATTACATTCTGTTTTAAAAACAGTATCTAAGAACCTGGCAGATGAGTATGCAGAATTTGTCCATGTATTGGTGAACTATACTGGACATCACAGAGAGGTGATTTTGTGAGGGTCTAATAACACAGCAGACTTAATGAAGTGAACAAAAACGGTGGCTATTTCTTACAAGAAAAGAAGATACCTCTATTTAGGGTGTGAAGGAAGTTGTCAGCTTTAGATACACTCCCCTCAGGAGCATGCTAGTATCTTAATTTGAAAATAAATTGTAAAGCTGTTCAGTAGCCTCCTCGAGCTCAGATCGCACCCTGATTAAGAAACAGCTGCATCTAACTGATGCAGTTATGTGTCTTAAGCTCAATAGTTGGGTTTCCCTTCCCAGGCAGATGCTCTGAATGCTTGTTTAACCTCTCCTATTAGTATTAATGATGTGTTTTATTCATAAAAACAAGCAGTGTTGAAAGATGCTATAGATTTGCAGAGTTAATCATGCATGTCAACTAAGCTTCACACAGCCAATTCAATTTGTTTGTATAATTTTAGCAGTACCTTATAACAAGTGTTATTTTGATCAATTAATTTATCGGTTGATATCTCTGAAAGCTGAGTGCATCCATTGCAGCAGCTATTATCCTTTCTGTATGACTGCCTTTCTTTCAATACTAACACTTATGTCTCCTGTTTGATACCAGCAAGGAAGAACTTGAAAAAAAAAAGTCATTAAGCAAAGTAAAGTAAAAAATAATATTAGGAGTATACTGGGCACAGCATAGTTCTGATGTCAGTCCAAAATTAGAATATATCTATTTAAAAACTATGGAAATTCAAAGTTTAAAGTGGGATTACAATTAGATGGGGTTAAGTTAAATGATTGAAGGTACGCTTATCTGGTAAGGATAATTCAACTGCAAACTGGCTCTATTTCAGAGCTAGTAGAATTCCCAGATTTCAAGCAGAGGCTTGAACGCTGCCAAGCCCCTTAAAGGCAGAGCCTTTGGCCATAAAGGAAGATTCATCTGGTCCCCAAGTGCTAGAGTTCTGGTCTAGAGAGGTACCAAATATTTCTCAATTATGGTTGTTATGGGCCTCTTCAATCAAATTAGGATTCTCTGATATGCTAACAAAATATGACACAGGTTATCTCCAAGGTACACTAAGCACTGCTTTGGTTTCTGTTCTCCCTCTGCAATGTTTATTAACTACAGACATGTTAAATTATAAGACCACATCTTACCATAACCTTGATAGTTGCTCTGAGCCAGCATTGCTAGAAGAGTGTGCAGTAATATTCTTTTTATCAACATGACTGGAGGAACCTTCATTCTCTGGGCATGGTAGAGAGAAGTTCCCGTGGGTTTAAGAAGTGCAGTTCAAACGGGCCTCTTGCATCCTGTTTGGTTTACCTGGGGTGTATGTCTGAGCTGATTCTTTTTTCTAGTTGTTCTGCCAAGACAATGCAAAAAGGGGCGGGGAAGCAATGTATCTGCAAAAATCTGATAGGTTATACAGTTCTCTTTTTTTTGTGTGTGATTGAAACATGAACTGCTTGTTCATTTCACATAATCTCAAAACTCCTTTGTGATTCAAAGCAAAACATCTTTCACCCTTCTCTGGCTCTCCTTACAGTGTAACAAACATAGCTGCAGATTTTTTTTTTTTTTGAAAGATGCTCCTGCAGTTGAGGTTTTGATTTTATAAGTAGCGATACAGCAGAGCGAAGGGATGCACAACAGTATCATAAACTTGTTCAGCCATTGTGTATTACTCTAATTTAACATTAACAAATTAAGAGGCTGAACAAATTCACTTTTCACAAGCTGGTAGATGTTGGAAACACGTCTGAACAGTCTTAATTTGCGTTAGATTGATTTATAATAATCTGTACTATAAGAGGTGATTGCTTCTGCTATTTAGTTTTTGCATCCCCATAACATAAGGCCAAGTAATTTGGATTAGGATTTTGTGGGTTCTTCTTCAGCATGTCCTTGACACCTTTTTCGCCTAGGTATTTCTAAAACACTGAACCATTGAGCTGAAACTTTCAAAAAAAAATCTGCCAATGCAGAGCTCCTTCATAAAGTTAGAAACAAACTAATGTTGAACAGAAACTTTGCATACAGCAATTATCACTTCTGCTTATAATGCAAACACAAGCATAAAAGGAAACCAGGGAAGAAATTAATGCAGTTATGAAATCCTATGTTAAAATGGAGATGTTCAGACTTGACATTAGGACGTATTTCTTTACCAAAAGGATAGTCAAACACCGGAACAGGCTTCCTAGAGAAGTGGTTGATACCTCAAGCTTCTCAGTGCATAAGAGGCGTGTAGACAATGCCCTTAATTAATGCACTAACTTGTGGTCGGGCAGTTGGACTAGATCGCTGTAGATGCCTTCCAGCTGAACTATTCTATTCTAAATATTTTATGCTTTCTAGACAAAATGTATGCATATTATGCTCTAACAAAATCTAATTTATCAGGATTTTTTTCAAAGTAATATTTTGGAGAAAATAATTGAACTGCTTTCCAAAATTTCATGGTTAGAAGTGTCTGGCTAAGTACATGATGATCAGGAAAATCATACTGACATTTGTGAGAAACTGAAATAGCCTTACAAAAATTACAATCCATCCTCAATGGAAAATATTTCTGAAATAAAACTGCTGTGCAGTATAACTGCACACACAGCATGCTTCCACTTCAGACAAAATAGTAGTACTGCAGATTGCATTTCTGTATAGTGAAGACATCTAGTGGCTGAATCCACAGCTAGTTTAGAGAGTGAAATTGGTCATTCAGGGATGCGTTTCCCAGCAGGGTAATTTCTGCTTGTGTTGAGTTACTCAAAGTTTATGCTAGGAATGTAATGTTAGTAGTTGGTACTTAATCTCTGTGTTCTTATTAGAAGAACTGTTTTGGGCTGAGTCCTTTGCAACTGACTGAAGCTTTCTAACAAGACGAGGTCTTGTCTGTTCTCTACAGTATTTTGAGACTGGCTTTCTAGGCAGGTAATTCAGTGTTGGTAACTTTGTGGAAGTATTCTGAATTGTAAGATGGGTACTGTTGTACATTAGCCTTCCCGGAGAGGTGAGGTGGGTCAGAGATGCAGGAAGGAGCACATATTCCCCATATCGCATGCTATTAGTGGCTTGTGAGGATTCTTGACTTTGAATTTTCAATAGTAAGTATCTTGGATACTCATCTATGTTTTTTGGAGTCCTTTTTTTAAAGAGGCTTTAGCAAATGTGACTTCTACTGTCACTGCTGGCACTTCATTATTTCCTTTAGTGCCTTTCTGCTTAAGAGAAGAGTTGTGGGGTTTTTTTTGGTGTTTTTTTCTGTTTTGTGGTTTTGGTTTTTTTGAGAATCTGCCAGAAGATGGCAAAAAATATGATTTTTTTTTTGTGGTTTTTTGTTAGGGCTTTATGACCTCCTTGAGACATCCCTGGGAGCTTTTTTTATTTTTGTGATATTATTAGGTTATAAAAGACATACATTGGATCTCCAAATGCTAACTTATCTTCTATTTTTTTTTTGAGAAAATCAGTCCCTGGATTTGAAACACTAAAGTATTCTAATTTTCCTGTAAAAGCATGTTTCAACGGATAGCAAATATTAAGTAAATATAAAATAACTATTTGCCAAAGAAAGAAATCAGAGTCCTAATCTAAAACCACATAACTAGGAGAGGGAGGTGCATATGTATTTAATTAAAGATGAGTTATTTGAAGATGTCAGAAAAAGATGTCACTAGATGGCACTGATTTCCACTGTCTGCAGTAACTCAGCAACTTTGCTATATGCAAATCAGACAGCTGAATCCTAGCAGATACCAAGTATTTTGTAAAGATCTAAGAATTCAGTGAGTTCAACAATGATTAGCACAGTTCTGTGTGTGTTGGAAACTATTTTCAGAAAGAGGCTCAAAAAAAATTGAGTAAAATTTGGATAGTCTTAAACACCTGAGGATTGCTGTTAATAGAATGTTTATTCACTTGTTTCAGTCCACTTTGTCATATCTGTTGCTTCTTTACTGAATGCAAGTGGAAAAAAACCCCAACTATATAATGTTCCTTCTGTTCCACCTCAGTTTTTCCTCTGACAAGACAAGGTTGTGTTTTGGGGTTGCATTCTCCCCATTTGCAGGTGGTTAGACATTGGCCTCCAACCACCCAGACACGTATGGCATTTAGATAGCAGGCTCCAGTAAGTCTGCTTAAAATTACATTAATTACACTACATGAAGAAGTTCAGGAACAACAATAATTAAATCTCTCATCTAGCTCCTTGTCTGTCTCTAGTGATCATGCAGCTTGCAGTCGAATGTGCTGCTGCATGAGCTATGGTTGACCCCTGCAGCCTGTCCTCATGTCCTCCTACTGTATCTCCCCAATAAAGGAAGGATCAGTTACTTCATTTCTATACAAGTTCTTTCCCTTTTCCACAGCATGAGATTGTCTGCATCTCCCTGCTTTTTCCTAAGCAATTTCAGTTTAATGAGATGAGCTAAGCTTTGTTAAATCAACAAATACATATCGCACCAGGTTCTAAAGTGCAGGCTGAGCATGAGCCTGGATGCTCTCAGTTGGCGTCCCTTCATTCAATACAGAGAATACAGAGTTGGTTAAGAATCTACTCAGGGATTTGCAGTATATAAAACACTAAGTATAAGCATGGGAATTCTAGTTATTTGATTTGTCTTACGGTAATGACAGGCTTTAGAAATAAGGGGAGGGAGGAAGCAATTTAAAGCTAACTGCAAAAGAATTAAAGTAAGGAGGTCTCATTTACTGCAGTGAAATAGAATACTGAATTTGGGAGCTACTCTGTACACTGAAGGACAGATTAAAAAAAAATGAGGCAAACCAATGTACAAAAAAACCCCTAAGAACCTCTACAGCTCCTAATTATTTTTCCTCCAGTTTTGAGAAGAACTGCTGAATTATACCCTCTCTCTGCTGCATGATACCATCTCTCTGCTACTCTGTTGGTTAGGAGAAAAATGGAAATTTCCTTATTTTCCTCAAGGACACAATATTTCTTACTGAACAGAAGGACTAGATAGGAGGCTGTTATGCTTTTGTGGGGGGGGTTGTCTGGTAGCAGGGAGGGGCCACAGTAATGGCTCCTGTAAGTAGCTGTTTTCCCTGGTTCCAGCTCTGCTGGCAGCAAGGGAGGGACTGCAGTGGCAGCCCCTGTAAGTAACTGCCAAGGGTTCATCCCCATCCCCAGCTCCAAGGATTTAGTAACCGGGAGGGGGAGTGAGGGAAGGGGTACCACCCATCTAGCCCCTGTGAGAAACTGCTGGAAGTTCCCCCAGATTCAGGCTGGACCCACCCCAGGCCAGGGCTGAGCCAACTGGTGCCTCTGCAAATAACATATTTAAGAGGGGGCATAGAACAATGGGGTTGGCACAGCCCCGGGCTTGGGCAGACCTGTCTGGCCTGCAAACCGACCTGCCGTAGCCCAAGCCTCTGCCATGGCTCACCCAAGAGCCAGTTTCCCTGGGAGCCGATGAAGACCTGTGGCACAGAGAGAAGTGAGATTTTGAGATGAAGGACCACACGACACTCAGGTTTGGCTCAGCTGGACACAGGCTTTTCATACCAACTGAAACCACTCATCTTCGTCATGCACTCCTCCAGGTCTAGCAGAAATCTTCTAGCAAAACAGATATTCTTTTGTGAGACTCAATCTTCAGATGTTTCTGGCTTCTGACAACTAAAGTGAGCATGGAGTTGGGACACTCAAAAGCTAAGCTCAAATGGACTGAAATAGCTATTCAATAATTGTTTATAATTTCTATTTTGTACTCAATTTTCTTATAGAACTGTATTAAGCATACCTAATATATAACATTTAGCTTCAGGGGCAACACTGGTCTTGAGGCTGCCCTCTGTCAAGCCTGAGTGACAGTTGCAGTATCTCCTGTACCCTCTCTCAGAGACTTCACCTTGTGCTTTTACTTGTGAGATGTGCTATCTGCTTTTGAATATGAAAGAGGTGGCCTCTACCACCAGAAGACCCACAAATTCTAAACCCCTTCTAGAAAGAGAAAAGTGGTGGGATAAAAAAATAAAAAATCCTTACTTGACTTAAGCAGAACTGCTACAGACTGTCTCTCCTTCAGTCTCTGCTGTCCAGCCTATGTAAATGACAAATGTCAAACTTAATTATCAGTATAAATGTGGCCTAAAAGAAGTTATGTACACTTCATCCTACTGCACTGTGGATATGAGTTAAACAGCATGATTCACTTAGGAAAGTGAACTGTCATCATAAAAACTTAGCATGGTCTGATTACTAAACTTTCAATATCTACTTCCCCTGATTCTGCATTAGCTTCCACACAAATCCTTACTGATACGTTGATTTTGCAAATATATGTATGCTGTTTCAAAGAGGAATTGTCCACACAAGAAAACTTTACAAAAGGGTATGTTTATTTCTATTCAGCTCTTCCATTTGGTATAAAGGCAACAAAAAGCAACTCAGCCTTAATGTGCTGTGACCTGAAAATGAGAAAGTAATGACGAATAAATTCATGAGTCAAGAGGTTACATGAGCTTATCACTGATCCATCATGAGATGCCAAGCCAGAGAATCCAAGAAAATGAATGTGCAAACAATCATACCTACACTTGATAATTTTGATGGGCTTATGTTATTTGCTCAGTTTTCACGAAGTCCCTAAGGGAGACAGAGATTAAACTGTGACTTTTTTGCAGATAGTTTGGAAAGACCTGATTCTTCCACATTATGGAAGCCCTTTCTGAAAAGACCTGAAGCATTAGGCAGTTGCAAGACCCTATACCTACGAATCATTTACTGATATGTCAAAACAGGTAACAATCATTTCACTTGGTGTTCACTTGCAACAGAAGGCATAACTAGGAAATTTTTGTCACCATGAAGAAAGTCACATACTTGACAGGCAATGGGGGTTCTGTATAACCAGTCCTGAAACAGACTTCAGTGTGATTGTACAGATACATCAACAAACTGCTTCAATATATATAGTTTGATATAACTTTAAGCTAGAATGACATCATGTACATTCTTTAATTTTTTGTATCACCATCTGTTTCTACTATCTTGCATTACCATTATATGTGAACTATCACATGTTCTTTGACTGCTTTCTTGGCAAAATAAGATATCATGCATAAATTCTATGAAAAAGGAATTATTTTTTTTAAAGGACCATTTTTCCATTAGCAAGTGAAACCTTTACAAAGTATTTCTTTTCGGATAATATTTTAATATAAAAACTTAAATCACTTACTCTGGTCTTATTGTTCTAACAAGAAGTCTTGTGGCAGTGCAGGACCCAGGTATTTTCAGCCTTACTCTAGTATCGAATCATAAGTTCATCACTTGTTTAAATAAAACCATTTCTGTGGCCCCTTACCATCAGCAAAACATCCTTACCACCAAACCAAAAATAAAGCATTTTCACCAGCCCAAAACAGACTAAACTCTAATACTGTTATTACAATGACAAGCTTTGTTAAAAAAATTATTTTGAAAGTTAGACACAACCTTAAAATTGTACAAAGAAGACAAGCACTCAAATTACACAAAGAGCAGTGAGTACAATGTGAACACAACACAGTGAGTCTTGCCTCTCTTTATATGTAAATATAAATAAGATATTACCCTTGCCCAAAGTCTAGGGGTTTTTGCGGGGGGGTGTTTTTTTTTTTCTTTCCCCCTGAAAACCAGCTCATTATGCTGCAAAACTTAGCAGGGAATATTTCACTGTTCAGTTCAACGGAATTGCTAAAAGGGGCTCTGGCTAAAAATAATCCTTCTATCATGAGAATATCCTATACTTCACAGAACCAAGTTTCTCTCTCAATTGAAAAACAGCTTTCCCTTTCTTTATGGCAAATGTTTCACCTCCTCTAAGGACCTAGCAAATTACAGGCTTCAAAATACTTAAAAATGTTAGAACTTGACCATGTTTTTTTCAAGAACATGCAAGCCGAAACTAACGTGGTACCTACATGTAAGCAGGCACAAAACAGAGAACGTCCTGATTTGTATTTTACTCTTTGAAAGTGTTGTTCCAATAAAAGCACTTTGGAGTAATTTTAGCTGTGAGTTGGCTAAACTAATGTAAGTACATGGTCAGAGAAGAAAATATATTTTTTTTTAATATTACATTTACAGTTTCAAATATGTTAATAAAACCACCTGGCAAAAAGTATCCCTTATAGCTTGTCCCTACATATGTATGGAAAATGAAAAGCGGATGTTGCTACCATCCTCCCTTTACTTCTGAGAGTATTCCTTACAGGAAATACATGGAAAAATAATGCACTGTTCTTGCAGAAAAAAAAAAGGAAAACCCCAGGGAGACTGTTAAACAACTTAACCACAGCCTCTGTTCTAGGAATTAGTTATTACTTAGGTCTAGATATACCAGAAAACTTCCTCTGTAAATCTTCCCTAAGATCAATAGCAATTAAACCAAGGTTATGTTTTATCCAATTATAGCCACACTGGTAAAATTATGATCTGGACTTGAGTGTTTGCAGGACTCCGTTCCAAGATTTAGTGGAGCCATTTTTACTTTTAAAGAAAATAACTGTAACTGTCTTGTTGATGATCTAGGTTATGTCCATGAATATAAACTTACTTATTCATTATTCTTTCTAGATTACCTGTAAGTGCTTCATTTTTCATTGTTTTATTCTATTATGAATGTTTGTTGCAATGGATCAGCATCTTGATTTTCAAAAAGCTTGAAAAATGTTGTGGCTTTTTTTTTAACAAAAATATTCTATTATTAAGACATCAGCGTCCTACAAACTGCTGTGCATTGGAATTAAGTTAGTTCCATTCAAAATCCTGATGACCAATTTTTGCTTATGAACTGTTATGAGTTGGTAGCCTATAGCTACGCTGATAAGGTTCCTCACCAGGCTCATAACCTCTGCAGTAATTCTGCATAAAAAATAAATTGGTACTAGAATAATTACTGAAAACACCTACAGAATTGTATTAATTCTGTAAATTAAGGCTCTGTACATAGACTTCTTTAAAAGTAGAGCAAGCTTTTGAGAAACTAAGTGTTCTAATATTGCTTTGCCTTATTGAAAATTACTGGTATTCTTTTTTAAAAGCTGCTGATGTTGCTAACTTTTATTTTCATGTAAAACCATAAAAGTGAAAGTAACTTGATTTTTTTTTCAGTCGTGCAAGAGCCTATTTAATGTTACCATTAAGCTTTTCAAAATGTTTATCAGTTTGCCAGTCAACAGAAAAACATACAGCATGAAATACATAAAATGGTTATGGGGTGCAGTTTGTGAAAGTTAAACATGGGTTAGCGAGAACTGAGCTAACCAGCCCAAATTCATACCTTTTAATCACACCATCTTCTCTACATGTTTTTGTTTAATGGAAGCCTGTTTTCTCAATACTCCATTGTTTTCTCTTTGCTTCCACTCTAAGATAGCATTCATAAAGTAAAAAAAAAAAAAAAAATAAAGCAAGGATGTTGTTTCACTGTAATGAAACAGCAGCTGTAAAAGAACACTTTCAATTATTGTCCGGACAGACAAGGCTATTGGCAGTATACCTTTCACTTGGTTTAAGAAGCTTTATAAAACAGTTATAGCCCAGGGCAGTTCAGATCTTAAGCTAAACCCAAGCTTGTGCAATAGCAAATGATACTTTGGAAGGCATATTTTGATATCTAGGACCAGAGAAAAAAATTACTACTGTTATTTCCATCTTAAGTTCTAAATCAGCAACCACTATCATCGACAGGACTGCTATGACTGCATGGAGTCCTGCTGGCTTCAACAGCAATTGAAGGTGCAGCAGTGTACTGAGCACCTCGGTACTGGTACACATGGATAGGCCACTTTTGGCCCCTATTTTTGCCTATTTATTAAAACAGGTCTGATAGCAGAGGGCTACAAGACATGGTTATAATGTAACACAAGTGCATTTCCCTAGAAGCTAATGTCGCAAAAACCAGTTGTTACTAAGTATGTAAATCTCTTTCAATCCTGCAAAAGAGACTGCTCTAGAAATAGCTGGGGAAACAGTTACAGAAACAAAATAAGCAGGTTATTTTGTCTCTTATTAGCAATTACTTAGTATTGCCGTAAATATCTGGAATAAAAGAAATACAGAGAAACAGATATTTTGAAACTCTACTGGGGAAAGGAAGCCAAACAGAACAACTGACTCCACCTGAGGGAGTCAAAGCATGCTTAGTCCATTCTATCCACTGAGTGGAGGATTTCTGTGCTTCTAGAAAGATGCTTGGCACCTCCCTGAACCCAGAGCATCTCAAGCAAATCTAGAGCAGAGAGAAGTTGGTCATATTTTGGTACTTTGCACAATGCTCCCTCATTCCATTCAAAAACTTTATAGAGCGCTTAAATCAAGTGGACTATTTGGCATAATAATTTAGAATAGCTCAGTAATAGTTCACTTGAGATTATTATTGAGATTCTTTGATTTTCCATTTTACTTTTTGCCAGTCCAATAGATGTGGCCCTGACAGAGTAAGAAATACAGCCCAGCTCTGTAATTCCAGCATAGCTTCAAAGTATACACACTTTCCTATCTGCACTTACAGGTATTTTGCAGTAACTTTGCAGTAACTATTTTGAAAATCATTTTCAACACTCTACCTCCCTTGACTAAAAGGCTGAGGACAAGGCCAGAGATGTAGAGGTCCTTTAGGGAAAGATGGAGGAGCCTCTTCTGTGCACTGTAAAAAAGCCTTCTTGTCTCCACAATGTAGTGCCTTTCCGCCCCCAATTTGGATTTAGCATCTTTTGTCCTGCCAGTAAGAAAAAGGCATTAATCCTCTCTACTAAGATCTTGGTCCTGTATATATCTCACTTGCCAGCAGCTGCACTGCAAACCACACTTAGTCACTGGCTTGTCTACTCACCTTTCAAAGATTGGCACTGAAACAGAAGGGGACATGTTAAACTGAGACAATGAAATGGTGGTTTTAAAAAAGAGGGCATGGTAAACCTGCAGAACTAGTACCTTTATGAAAACAGTGGAGTTCAGAGGTCAATACAAGTGACCTATTTAAGTTAGATAAATGAATACATCCACAGTTGCACCAAATAGGATGAGAGTATTCTAGAAGAAAAATGTTTCCCGTTTTAGAACATAAACTGAACTTAAATAGGAATTAGCAATAATCCTCCCCCAACAGAGCAGTTATATTTTAACTAACCGTTCTACAGCTTCTTGCATTTCAAATGTGCAGCACTTCTTCTTGGTCACTCATGGACAGGACACCAGACAAAGCAATCCACTGACATGATCAACAATCCCTGTCGCATTATCATACATTTAGATGCACAGTTTAGGTAAGAGAGGTTCTCCTTCCAAGTGCCTTTTTCTTAGCATCGGTTATAGCCGGACTGAACATAGACAAGGTGTATGCCAGGTATGTTCCCTACATTCATCACGAGTTCTACATCAAGGTAGCTCTGAAGTCTACAGCAGGGTTAGCAACAGTCTATGGCATACCACTAAGTTCACAAATAGATTGTCATTTCTACAATAATACAAAATAGCTTGTAAAACCAATATGTAACACTGTATATATGCATGAATATAAAAATAAACCACACCATCAATATGTAAAACTTCACAACGAGGATGAAAACAGTTTTCTTCTCAACGGTCTTCCGTATTGATGAGTTGGTTCTCATTGTCATACCCATCAGGCACGTATGCTTTCCTTAGCTGGTCTGACTTAGGTATGGAACTGCCATTCTTGACGTAGCGGGACAGGAAGGCTCGCACAGATGGATGATCAGCCTTCTCAAGCGGAATATTAGCTTCCAGGCACATTTTCACAAAGTCCTGGATGACATTGCTTTTCTCTGTCTGGGCAGTACTGTTGCACTGCAGGGAGGCAGTCAGAGTCCTTTGCTTCTTCCTGACATTCTGTTCTTCAAACTCTGCCTTTCGCTTTGTGTGTGTTTTAGACTTGAGGTGGTCATTGATCGCAGACTTGCGAACATGATTCAGAACCACATTGCAGGAAGTACAGAAGAGTTTTCCTCCATCTTCATGTAGCTCACTGCCAAACTCAGTTACGCGATCCTGAGGAGTTACATACAAAGCAGTCTTCGAGCGGTTACGTGATGGAGCGGACTTCACTCCAAATCGTTCCATTGTTGCCTTCAATAAACTTCACCTGAAAGCTGAAAAAAAAAATATTGTTAAAGTGTGCTAGTGATTTCCACCAAATAGTTCTGGATGCAGTCCATTCAATATCCAGTAATAGTGCTTATTGACACCTAAAAGATAATTACATGTACGATACATGGGTGAAACTACTATTGAAAGATTCTTCATTTTGAAGTCCAAAAAACTTTGGAGACCAAAGATCCTCACGGGTCAGAGTAAAATACTTCTTAATTTCTACAACTACAAAGCTCAACAGAACCCTCAAAACTCAATCTGAAAGTCAAATAGAAAGGTGGGGTTTTTTACTCTTTAAAGGGTGCTCTCTTTTAGCATTTTCAACATATTTGACAATTTCTTAGTTACCTTGAGTCAGTATTTTTTTGCTTACTTTCTGAATGTGTATTAGTTGTGTTAGCAAAAATGTAGTTGTCCAAACATCAAGCAAGAAAACCATTACTGTCATTTACAAAAGCCAGTAAAAAAAACCAACCAACAACAACAAAAACAAAACTCAACCAAACCAAAATCAAACAAAAAAACCCAAAACTGAGCTTTGTCAGCACTCATTTAGGAACACCCCTCACTTTTGTCCCAGCTCAAATCACAACTATTAGACTGAACCTTAACTCACGGTCAAAAGCAAATCGCAAATCATTTTGTCACTGCAACTAGAGACTGATGAAACAGCCTAATATGAACAGAAAATTGCATACATTTCAATGCAAAATAAGAACCTGTATTTTCAAAGATTATAACTTCTCTGAGGAAGGTAACTGATCGCTAAGAGAGCTGGACGCTTTCTAACATTACTCTAAATTACACTATGTTATGAAACCAAGCAATAACCTAGTCAAGTGTACTAAAATCAAACAGGACCTATTTCTTTTTTTGTTGTTGAGAAAGAGAGTATCTGGTGTAAACCTCAGCCAAGATAAATTAAGTCCTTTTCAAAGTAAAGTTGAAGTCAAGAAACAGCTCTGTTCAGGTTTGAGGTTTTCTGAGCAAAATGATAATTCATTACATTAACTACCTACTTCCTTATCAAAAAACAAGCAATAAGAGTTTACTAAAAATATATATATTTTGGCAAATACTTTGAGGAAATATAATAGGTTGCCTGGGCGTTTACTTATGGGTATGAACAACTGAAGAATTTTGTACTGACTGTGCTTACGAGACAGATTGAGACATCAAAATACCTCCAGATGTATTATTCTGTGTACTTATTGTGTTGCACATGCAGAGTTTGCTGTTGCAACATTTTAAAAGATCTGCCTTCAAAAGACCAGAATTTCCAAACTAACTAGAAGTTGAGCTTGTCCAGCTCTAAGGACTGAATGGAGTCTCTGCTGTCCAGAATGCCTTTTGCTTGCTCTGGAAATAAAGGAACAGAGAATTTAGTCTTCAGAATTGTCTTTTTTCTTAAACTATTGTTACACTAAGAGATTACAACCTTTTAAAGAAAGGAGACAAAAATATTGCTATTACCTAATTTCCTATTAATTTTTTGCACTACCTGCTACTTTCCAGAACTATAAGTCTTGACTGATACTGCACAACATTACAGACAATCTTTTTCCACTCTTTTTGTTGCTTTATGTGATTTATTCCCATGAGTTTCCTAAGTAACGGTTTCCTGAAATCAAGCAGAAAACAAGTCTTAACCTAACACAAACTTGTTGCTTAGACTTCTTAAACGCCAAAACAAATCCTTTACCGAACTAGGTGTTTGTACTTACACTTTATCAAAATCTGTATAAATTGTGTGAGCAGTACAACTGCTGAAACACAGGATTTTGAGTGGTGGTTTGTTTTGGGTTTTTTTAAATTTTTGTCTCAAGTTTTGGCATGGATTCTTTGATGCCTACTAATACCTGAACCACTTCTCGTTTCCCAAGTGCAAGGGAAGGCGTGCGTGCAGACAAGGCACCCATGACAGACACCCCATCTGTCCTCTGTGACACTTCCCAACGAGGTAAGTTTTTCTGAAGCACTGGGAGCCCTGGGGAAGGTGGATGAGCACGCTGTCGCTAAAAAGACATAGAGCCACTCCGTGTGGACGGGACCTCCTGGCGAGCCCAAGGAGCATTTCAGGTGAGCACGAAAACAAGCCTGGATTTCCAGCAGCCCAACAGGCTCCGCTGTTCCCTTCGCTGTGAGCGGGAGCCAGAACCCGATGCCCGTATTTCCGGGGGTCTGGTCGCCGCATTGACGCCGCCATTTAACCCCTGAGGGCCTCTGAGGAGCGGCGGGGTCCGCACGCCACCGGCCGCCTCTCTCCTGTCCCTCTCCCGCCCCGGGGGCCTGAGGGCACGGCTCAGCTCGGCCCGGCCCGATCCGCGGCGCCGCCGCACAGCACGCCAGGCCTCGCCCCCCCGCCCCGCCGCGGCGGCAGACAGGTGCGGCCC
>VZTO01002021.1:25503-35822 GCA_013400615.1 Syrrhaptes paradoxus
GGGTTGTTGTTGCAGCCGCCGCCCCTCCGCCGCCGCTGGGCCCCGCGCCACGGGACAGACGCGCCGCGCCGCCGAGAGCCGCCGCGCAGCCAGCGCCGCACCGCAGCCAGACGGACCTACCCACTCTGGCGGCCGCGGTAGGAGGGACCTAGCAACCCGCCTAGCAACCGCCGCGCCCGCCCGCCGCCCGCCTCTTGACCGCCGCCACAGAGCGGCCGAGGGGGAGAAACCCTTCAGTGATTGGTTCCCCCTGGCCTGGGAGAGTGGAGATGGACGGCACTTTTGCCCAATTAGAACTGGGGGGTGGGGGGGGGGGGTTAAGCGCCGTGATGGAGGCGTGGTCAGGCCAATTAAAGTGCGCGAGGGCAACAGTGGCGCCTAGCAGACGGCGGCAATCGTTGGCAGGAGGCTGCGGAAGGAGGTGTAACAGACGGGATAAGCAGCCAATCGCAAGCGGGGAACAAAGTAACGAAGAGACTTTTGCTCCAATCGAAGGTCGCTTTGACGGGGCTGGCTGTAAGGGAGGACCCAGAGGTCAGAGGTCATCAAGCGAGTTCTCTGGTCATTGGCCGTTGATGGGCACGGCGGCTAGCCCAATAGGAGCGCGGTGACTGGGCGTGGCCGGACGTGAGGAAGAGGGGAGGGGGCGTCCCTTCCGGCGTAGCGGGGCGGGGCAGGGGGGTGTTCGGTACGCGCAGGGCGGCCGGAGCAGCATGGCGGAAGACGAGAGCGATCAGGAGTCGGAGCGGCTCAGTGAGGAGCTGGAGGCGCTAGTGACGCCGGGCCTCCCCGTCGGCCTGCCGGCCCTCCTCAACAGCCAGTATTACTGCCGCCGCTTCTGCCAGGTGAGTGCCGCCCCACCCCCCCGGCCAGCTCCTCGCCCCTCCCCCCCGCGGGCGGGGGTGGGGCGCGGCGGGGCTCGGCACCCCCCGGCCCCTCGGGGTAGCGGTAGGGGAGGATGCTGCGGGGCTAGGATCGGGCCGCGGCAGGGCTGGGGAGCTTCGCGGGGGAAGGGGCTCGGCCCGCTTTGCTCCCGGGTCTTGAGGCGGCGAAGGGGAAGGGAGGCGACTCTTGTCCTTTCGTAGGGCTGTGGGGGGGCGGCCGGGGTGCTGGCGCTGGTTGCCCCCGGCCAAGCCCCGAGGGAGGGAGGCTGGAGGCCGGGACGGGCGCGGGGCCGGGTTGGGGCTAGCGGGGAGGCTTGTGTGGGGGAGGGGAGTGAAGGCGCCTCTCGGCGGGGGGGCGGAAGCGGGCGAGGAGGAGCCGGGGGCGTCTGAGGGTGGTGGGGCCCCGCCGCTGCTGGGAGTTTTTGCTGGTTCTGGGCCCGGTGAAGGGGGACACGTGCGGTCGCGCTGGTGCTGGCTGTGGTGGTGCCGCGGGCAAAACAATTCCGGGTGGCTCTGCCTGGGCTGGGGAGCGGGACGGGTG
The DNA here is from genome assembly GCA_013400615.1 of Syrrhaptes paradoxus. Lineage (NCBI taxonomy): Eukaryota > Metazoa > Chordata > Aves > Pterocliformes > Pteroclidae > Syrrhaptes > Syrrhaptes paradoxus. The sequence goes on from VZTO01002021.1 coordinate 26,929, forward strand.
ACGGAGGGAGGGAGGGAAGGAGAGCCTCGGAGACAGGTGGTTAAATTAGGGGGTTTTTTTGTGTTTTGTGTTTTTTGTTTTTTTTTTTTTAGTTTGGAAAGCAGCCTTTCCTCGTGTGGGCTTGGGGTTGTTGTGTTCTTTGCAAGCTCTTTATGTATACCTTTCCAAGTGACAAGCAACAACAGGTTGCTTTTCCTGGTTGCTTTCATCAGCAGGTGTTGCTGAAACGTTAGTGATGCTGGGTATATTTCAGCCATGCTACTTGCTGTTTTCAGAAACACAGTCTAGAGATTTTTTTGTATGGAATTACTTAATTTCATCAACTTCTTGGCTGCTTACCTCACCACCATGATTGTTTTCCTCCATTTAAATAAATGTGTTTCAGTGTTCTTATTTTGTTCTTCCTGTTTTAACATTCAATAAAACAGCTATTTTGAGTATTTTTAACAGTGCGATGTGTTTAAAATCATCATGGGTAGCATACTGCTTAATAAGTCCACAGGTTGCTTTTTGGTTTTGTCAGTCCTTTTATATTTTCTTCTGTGTAGTGACTTCTCTAAACTTAGCATGTGTGAAAAAAATTGTGAAGCCAGTAAAGGGAGAAGTGGATGATTTTGGAAGTGTGGCATAAGCTACAATTGTGAGAAATGACAACCATATTTGATTAAGTTGGCAGCTTGGAAAGACATTTGCTTCTGCTGAGCACTGAGAGTTTTATCATAAATTTTTCTAGCTACTGTTACTGTGTGTTGAGTTAATTGTGTTAAGGAGGAAGTGCAGGCAGGATGAGAGCTTCATAGTCTAATGCCAATCTCCTTTCCCAAATGAAGCTAGGAATTAATGGGGTAACAGAAGAGGACAAGACCAGCAAGGGAATTTTCCTGTACAATAGTTGTATCACAGTTATTATTGGTAGAGTATCTAAATCATTTGACCTTGACTTCTGCAGTTTCTTCTGTGTAGAAAGATTGCCAGCCCTTCTCCCGCAGTTTGTTTTGCTTTGAGTTTATGAACTTTCCACATGGGCAGCCAATGTTCTGAGTATAGAAAGGGTTCTGTTTCTTTTCTCTTAAATTTTCTTTTCAACAGTACATAGTTTAAATAATCCTGATGAAAGTGAGTTAATGTATTAACACTTTTTTGTTTAAATTTGGACTGCTTTGATCAGCAGTCATGCACTCATTCAAAATATAATCTTCTGTGTTTTGTTTAAGCATGTGTTTTAGTAATGGATTCTTCTACTGATGTGACTGTATAAATACAAGATCTTAACTGGTGTAACATACTGTTATGAAAAGCTAGTAGCTGTGTGACATTTGTGGTTTGACAACAAATGAAGTTGTGTGTACTCCACATTAGCACACTCACCCTTATGAGATTGACAGTGGCGTAATTATGCTAGCCTATATATACCTGTAGGTACAGAGGGCTGATAGACCCTCAGCCTATTTAGTAAATGATGAAGCATATTTATATTTCTTATTCAGAAAGTATTATGAAGTTTAGGTCACCTCTTTCTCATAACATTTGTTGTAAACCAAAACTTTTCATTTAAATACTGTGTCGCTTTGTTAGATTTAGCTTCCTCCTCCTCCTCCAGACGTCTTTTTTTAGTGCAGTTTTTCCCTTTGTCTCTAGCTTTTGGCAGAGCGTATAGCTTTGTACTTTTCTATCCAGATCTTCTCAAGGCAATGTTTGGCTGTTGGGAAGATCAAGCCTCTCCACTTCATTCCCCTCTGCACTGATAACGCATTTTTGCTCATTTTAATGGTTATTTGGCACTTCTGAATGTCCTAGTTTGCATCCTAAGTTCCTCGTTTTTTGTTGAAAGTTAACAGCAATTGTAGAAATATTTGCTTAGCAATAATACCGTGAGTTTGAACTACACAGAAGAAACATCTTTATTTTCTGAATAACAACCTATTAAAATATACGGCTGTGCTTCCATCATAGTGATGAAGCTTGGTGTCAGCTGAACATAATATTGTTTACATTGCTTATAGTTCTGCTACTATGTGAAGTATGTGTATGTCCATGTCTCCCAGTAAGAGCTACAGGAAAAAAGCAAGGTGTAAAGCCTTTTGGTCTGTAGAGCCATTTTCTGTAGATAGAAGCAAAGTCATCTTGACTGGTCTTAAAGAGTAAGAGAGTGGCTTAGACCTTGAAAAGCATTGGCATGCATCTATCTTCTTGAAATATGTTAGAAAGGTAAAACATAGCTGAAAACAGCTGGGTTCAGTACTCTTGAGGCCTGGAGTATTGCAGCTGAACTTCACTTTCAGACAGTATATTAAGTAACAGTTACAAAAGATGACTGGATTATCAGAGCATTTTCCTTAATATATGTGTAATCACAATTCAATGATATGAGATGAAGTCAGAACGCAGAGTCGCTACACCCATGTGTAGTTTCTGGGATCTGTTTTTGTGTTGTACGTGCATATGGTCATACGGAGTCATTACAGCCTGAATTTTCCAAGGCAGAGTGGATAAAACACTTGCTTAGATTGTTATTTTAGATTGATAACATGGGGAAAACAAACATCAAGATTTCTGTGATTGGGAATGAAATGAGACAATTCGAAGATAAGTGCCCAACTTGTGCATCTTATGAGTTTGTTTCTATGTTACTTTATAAAAATTGATGATCCGGCATTTCTTCCTCTGAAGTTTGCTGTGTACTGAAACCACTACTGTTCCCAACTTTGACAAGCAAAAGAAGAAGATGTCTGTGACTACTTTCTGGGCCTAAAGAAATTTGAAAGGTGGTACCTAGCAGAAACCCCCTCAGTCTAAACATTTTCAAGAGCTTAGTGAATATCAACTTGTTATGTTATATGCAGAATTTTAAATTCTTTCATGAGATTGCTCAGGGACCAGAGCCATTGAGAGGTTCCTGTGTGAGTGATATACAAACAATGAAGGGCAGAGAAAATAATGTAGATGGTTGCTTTTTGGTATGAGGGTGGAGGGAGTACTTTCGTAATTAAAAGAATGATTTTTCAAACAGTGAGCTGGTAAATGGATATAGTTTACTTCACTGCACTTGAAGTGGGTATAGTTTTAGCAACTACCTTGAAATTTTGTTTTCTCTTCAGAATCTTCTTGTAACATTAAGCACTATCAAAATGTTGCAGGTTACTCCCAGCATTTCTGAAGTTGTCCACGTGGCTGCATAACTACTAGATGTTATTTTGCATTGTTCAGTACTGACTGAAATAAACACAAGGCGAGTCTGATCTAAAGTGACGAGGTACTACTGTGAAGGCTAAACACTACTTGATCTGATGTTACTGTGGCATCAGCTTATGGCCTTCGAGTATGATCTGACTTCCTGAAATAAAGATTACCTAGTTTGCTTACATTGAGTCACTGACAGAAAAATAATTCTTGGGTTTATAAACTGGAAAGCTAAGAAGTAAAATTTAGTAACACACTAGAGAAGATAGTGTTTCCTGGATTTATTTTAGTAGACAAAAAAAAATACAGGGGTGTATGACTCAACTGTTGTCTGTCTTGCTTTGCAGGGATGAAGGTAGAAGAATATATATGTCTGAGTGTTTGGTCTTCCAATTTTGGCATTAATGCATTTTTACATCTTTTGTGATGTGCTTAAGTTTGAAAGTACTTCTTTTGACTCTTACTTTGAACTTCAAGGCAATGGTTCTTAAGTGACTTTTGTATTTTGTACAAAAAAAACCTGCTTTAGGTTATGCCAGACTTTTATTTCACTGCTTTTTGGACCTTTGGGATCCATATTTAATCTTCATACACCGTTTTAAAGTTTAGCTACAGAAATCTTGCTCACATGAGTACTTGCAGTAGAAAGTGATCTCTTAAATTTCTTTGAAGCTTATTTTTCTGAAAAGGTATAATCTGTAATTTCTAACCCTCTGTTTTCTCTTGTAATGATTTGTGGTGTTCTAAGAGGTGTGGTGTTTTGTTTTTTTTTTTGTATCTTCCTGAATAAATGTGCTTTATAGTTGTTAATGGCTCAAATTTTGAGAGCACCATTGAAAGTCACATTTTTTACTTAACTAATATTTTTTGGGATTTTAAATGTGTGACATTGCTAGTTACTGGGAATCTTGTAAAGGGCAAATCATACATCGCAGTAACTAAATTTACGTGTGTATCAAAGAATACCATTGCTACTTGAAACATTTTAAATTTTAAAATTAACCTGTCATTGTGTTCTCTGTTTAGTGGATCTTTTTTCCATGCTTGGCTGGTGAAAACAAGAATATTCAATTTGCTAGTAATCGGTTTAGTATTGTGCTGCTTGAGATTCAAGTGAAGTTCAGGTTTAAAGGGAAATCCTTGCAAAATAGCTGTGACAAGCACCAGGTCATGTTTACTCCCAAGTTGAATGCGAGTGTGAGTGTTCAGTTCTGTTGAGGATTACCTGTCTGTAAAGAAGGATGTCCTGGGTTAGGTGGTGGCACTCTTTCCTTTGGCACTTGATGGGAAACCTGATAAGCCACTGTCATGCAAGACAAGGTGGTTGTGGTATACAGAGTGCCTTTGGCTGTTTTCAGTTAACTGTTTGGGAGAATTCACTATAGTAGTAGGTTTGCAACCTCTTTATTGTGGGCTGCAGGAGTCAGTATTCAGTGCTCTTGTCATTAACATTGTAAAGTCTTTTCTTATTCACATCCTTAATTCTCTCTTCTTACTGGCTTCTCCTCAGCGTTTGTTTGTGCTTGCTGTCCTTTTAGCCTTGACTGGAGAAATTATCTCACAGTTTTACAAGTGGAATTAAGGAGTTAGTATTTAAAAAAAAGGAAGCATTGCACAAGTGTACAAATACATTATAAGCTTTTCTTGATCTTTGTAATGTTTTTCTCCTTCCACTTCTTTGGAACTTCTCAAACTTCTTGGTATTGCTACTTCTCCAGTGTTTAACACGTTGTCTCAAAGTTTAGCTTTTGTATGAAAATACGCTTTTGAGTTTTGCTTGGAAAAACACATCAAAATTGTAATTTATAAAGGCATTGCAGGATTTATACCTAAAAAGAGGAATCTCCATTGAATGGTGTTTCTGTAGCATAGTCTGTCAGATGGCATTACTCCATGGCCTTTCTCAGGTTTGAAAAGGCACACTTAACTGCAGCAGGTAATGCAAAAATCAATACGTCAAGTCCTTTTGGGTGGCAGTTGTTCTGATGAGGGAAAGAGTTAATTGCACTTTTTACTTGAAACCTGTCTTAAGTTGTATTTACCAATATCACTGGTGATCTGGACATACGCATTCGTGTGTGTTCAAGATTGTCAGTTCTCTCTTCCATATATATATATATATGTATATATGTATAATCAAAACAATTCCTTGTATTAGTTGACTTTCACTCTAGGCAGGGCTAATCAAAAGGTAAGGAGGAATATTACTACTTTTCAGTAGAAATCTTTCCATCCTAAAATCTTACACAGGCACATGTACTACAATGCTACAAGTAGCCAAAACTGCTTTTCTAGGATTAATATATAGTTTTCACTGTTGTGTAAGTGACAGACTGTAAGTATGTATGGAAACTGGCTCTTTGTAACGTGTGTAATGAGTATATGGAATCCAGTCTTAAATATTGTTCTTGCCTCAAGCAGACTGAGGAAATGGATGAGATTTTGGTGATTAAGGGTGGGAGAAAGCATTTAGCTTTAAGGGTAGAGCTTTGGCAGAAACTTGTCTCATAGGATGTGTCATGCTGTTGCTGGGTGATGTTTTTTCTTTTGCCAGAATATTCACATGTGAATTGCAGCAATGCCATTGCTTACATCAGTTTTTTTTTTAGTTACACCATATAAAACCATTTAAAACTTGTATCTGTTAAGTAATGTTCTATGTTATCTTAAAATCTTAAGACCTTTTTTACTCTCTAATTGGACAAGGGAATCCTTTTTTGTAAGGACATGGTTAGCTTGATTGTATGTGGAAACAGAACAAAAAATATTCACCATCCCCAAAATAGGTTAAAAAGACAGTAAAAAAGGTGTGATTATTTCTTCTGATGTTTCCAGCTAGAGTAAATATAGTGTTACTCAAGTTCTCTTCTGGAAATGAACTTTAGTATCCAGACTGGTCAAGTACTTCTGCTGAAGAGGCAACCATAATATGTTGCTTTTAATTACAGTTTTTAATTTTCAGGAAACTCATTGTTTTTAAATGTGGCCTTTTTTGCTTGGCATTTTAAATCCTTTTTGGTTTCTTCTGTTTTGTGACAGCCACTGTATTTGCTTGTTATAACAAATGACAGACTATATTTGTCAACTAGCTTTCTTTTTCTGAAAACTGTAAACAGCACTACTCCCAGAACTGTTGTAGTTTTAATCCTGAGGTGGCTTCCTTTACTGTTAAATCTCACAAAAAGTTCTGGGAGTAACTTAATTTAAAATTCTAGTTATGACAAAACTTTAAAATTGGTGGGATTTGTTTCTCTTTAGTTTCTTTTGTTGTTTGGGGAGGGACAGAAAAGCTGTAGCAATGTCAGGCCTAGCACTGCATATAATATTTGTTTCTTGTATCCTACATATTTGCAAATCTAGTTATTTGCAGTGTTATTTCTCTTACGTGTTTGTCATGTAGTCAAATCACTTTATATTTAATCACTTAAAAATATATGTGTGTATTTAATTGGTTAAAAATAACATTAAAGGGAAAAATTGTTTTTACATTGGTACAGGTCTGTAATTACTACCTTGTTATTTTGGGGGTTAGCTGCTTTAGCTGCATGCTTAGAAACTTCTTACAGGAGACTAATAAGTCTGGTCTTGGTTTTGCACTCAATAGGACACATCTGAATCATGGATTTTCGTCCGAGTTAATCAAACATGTTAAAGACGAGAAAGTAGCATACTGGTGTGGGAGAAAGGTGGAGTTGAATGGGGGGGGTGTCAAAGTATGCTGTTCATATTCTTCCTGACCAGTTGTGGGGTAGGGAGCGGGGGGGAGTCTGTTGCTATAAATCTTTTGCGGATCCACTTGAGTTGCAGACTGTCTAAGGCAATGTTACGGTTGTGGTGTCTTCCTTTCCATGCCACCTGTGGCACTTCTGTGACAGGGTGGTGGTCAGAGAGATGATGCAGACAGTGACTGATTTTGTTTTGTTTTGTTTTGTTTTGTTTTGTTTGGCAGAGGAGGCTATTCTCTGCCAGTTCCTGAACTAGCTTGCTTTGGGTTCAGATGAGTGCTGTAAGTGTAAGCACAGGTGACTGGTATAGGCCTTTATAAAGTGGGGGCCGTAGGAGTGTAACTTTTGGAGACTGCAATATCTAACTATTATCCTTGACATGAGCCTTTGTTGTATTGCGTTTGAATGCTGATTATTTTCAGAAGCAGTGCACTGACGTTAGGGCCAGAATCTGCTCAAAAGTTCATATATGCCTAACCAAAGAATGAGACGAGCAAATTTAGTAACTCTTAAGTATTTTCAGTTCAGTTGATTTACTGTATTGTAATTTTTGGTGAATTTATTTTTCATAGAATCATATAATGGTTTGGGTTGGAAAGGACCTTAAAGATTGTCTAGTTCCAACCCCCCTGCCATGGGCAGGGACACCTTCCACTAGACCAGGACACCTTCCACTAGACCAGGTTGCTCAAAGCCTCATCCAGCCTGGTCTTGAACACCTCCAGGGTTGGGGCATCCACAACTTTCTTGGGCAGCCTCTTCCAGTGCCTCACCAGCCTCACAGGAAAAAATTTCTTCCTATTGTCTAATCTAAATCTACCCTCTTTCAGCTTAAAACCATTAGCCCTTGTCCTATCACTAGACTCACTGATAAAGAGTGCCTCCTTGTCTCTCCTGTAGACCCCCTTGAAGTGCTGGAAGGCTGCTAGAAGGTCTCCCTGGAGCCTTCTCTTCTCTGGGCTGAACAACCCCAATTCTTAGCCTGACCTGATGTAGGAAGTGCTCCAGCCCTCTGTCTTTGTGGGTCTCCTCTGGACTCGCTCCAACAGGTCTATTGTGTTTTTTATGTCAGGGGCCCCACAGCTGAACACAGTACTCCAGGTGGAGTCTCACGAGAGCAGAGTAGAGAGGGAGAATCACTTCCTTTGACCTGCTGCCAATGTTTCTTTAGAAGCAGCCCAGGACATGGTTGGCTTTCTGGGCTGCAAGCACACATTGCCAGCTCATGTTGAGCTTCTCATCAACCAACACCCCCAAAGTCCTTTTCTTCAGGGCTATTCTCAGTCCACTCTCCATCCAGCCTGTATTTGTGCCTGGTGTTGCCCTGACCCACACGCAGGACCTTGCAGTTGGCCTTGTTGAACTTCATGAGGTTTACACAGGCCCACCTCTCAAGCCTGTCAAGATCCCTCTGGATGGCATCCCATCCCTCCCTTCCCTTCCCACCACACAGCTTGGTCTTGGTAAACTTGCTGAGGGTGCACTAAATCCCACTGTCCATGTTGCCAATAAAGATATTAAACAGCGCCAGTCCCAATACCAACCCCTGCGGAATGCCACTCGTCACTGGTCTCCACTTGGACATGGAGCCGTTGACCACAGCTCTTTGAGTGCAACCTTCCAGCCAATTTCTTACCCACAAAGCGGTCTATCCATCAAATCCATGTCCCTCCAACTTAGATACAAGGATGTCATGTGGGACAGTGTAGCTGCTTATGCATCCTCTTCCAACTCATGTAGCCGTTCAGCATCCACAGCATCCCTTTAGTAAGGAGGATATTCATCAACGACTTGGATGAGGGAGTAGAGTGCATCCTCAGCAAGTTTGCTGATGATACGAAACTGGGAGGAGTGGCTGACACGCCAGATGGCTGTGCTTCCATCCAGCGAGACCTAGACAGGCTGGAGATTTGGGCGGGGAAAAATTTAATGCAATTTAACAAGAGCAAGTGTAGAGTCTTGCATCTGGGCAAGAACAACACCAGGTTC
>VZTO01002021.1:36106-72049 GCA_013400615.1 Syrrhaptes paradoxus
TCCAGTGAGGGTGACAGAGCACTGGAACAGGCTGCCCAGAGAGGTTGTGGAGTCTCCTTCTCTGGAGACATTCAAAGCCCGCCTGGATGCGTTCCTGTGCGATCTGATCTAGGTGTTCCTGCTCCGGCAGGGGGATTGGACTAGATGATCTTTCGAGGTCCCTTCCTATCTCTAACATTCTGTGATTCTGTGAGCTCTACAGCTTAATTGCACACTGTGTGAAGAACTACTTCCTGTAGTTTATTTTGATCCTGCTTGACAACCTGGTTTTATGTCACTCCCCTCCCCACACTTCTTTACAACCTAAAGTGTCCTGGTTAACTGCATTGATCCTTATGTAAAATTTATTTTGCAGCTTAGCATTTCTTGCCTTCCTTTGAAGCTTTTTTGTAGGCCTTCTGTGTTCTCTTTTGAGATAGGAATGGGTAGGTAGCAAAACAGCATGCAGTTTTGTAGCTGTGGGGATGTGCTATGGTTTTGAGCAGTTACCACTCTGCTTCATTTTGTCTTACTGTTTTCCTAATATTTAATTTGCTTCCTTGACCATTGTGATTAGCATTGAGGTGATTTTTCATTAAAACATCTACCATAATAGCACAGTTTTGCTCTGGGGTGGTAGTTGTCAGTTTGAAGGCCATCATATTAAATGTTTGGATTGTTTGGTTCCCCAAGTACTGCTGCAGGCTTGTCTGTGTTGAGTTTCATCACTTGCTGTCATAAGTCCTTTCTACTGTTCTTGACAGCACTTCATACCACCAAGGGAAAAAAAAATCGGTATCATAACAAAATGCTGTCTCATTGCTTGAAATAATTATGGATACATCTGTACTGTTGTGTTGTGAAATGCCATGGTGGGAACTAATGTTTTAGTTCTACCTTTGACCATTTGGAAGCTAAAACTACTAAAGGAAGTGTTCTCTGTCTGCATTTTTCCTAAGGCTTTTGTGATTCCCTGTGCAAGGGAGCTTGTTAAAATTATTCCAGAGAACTTTCAATAGGTGGGTGAGGCAGTACTATTTTATACAGTGTTTATTCTTCCTTGTAAGAGGAAGAGTATTTATCTACAAGTCTGCTAATTCTCTTCCAGTTGACCTAGATACTTGCTGCGTTAAGCTAACAGATTTTCAAACAGGAATTATTAAAATAAACTTGGTGGGGAAGGCAGAATCTATTTCTAAAATATAAATCAGATTCAGCTGTTGTTGATGAGGAGAAGGAAGTGTCAGTGCCATTATCAGTAACTGCTTTGCTTTGGGGCAGCTGTAACCAAACTGTCAGAAATGGGAAACTGGCCTGTTCATGTTGCATAGCCTTGAACAAAGTTAGGCATGCAGCTTTGGAACTAAAAATGTAGGCCATTTAACCTCACTTACAAGTCATTTATTTAGTTCATGGGGAATTAAACAAATCTAAGTGGGATTCACAGACTTTTAAGTCAAAAAGATGTCCTGAAGAGAGCTATATCTGACTTTTGGATTAATCTATGCTTTGTTGGACAGCCTGGCTCTTGAGATAGGTGCCCAGGCATAACTAGGGTTGGGAATTCATAGCTTTCTTCAATCCAGTTACTTCTTCCTTCTGTATGCTAGATTGCTTTACTTTTCTCTTTACAGCATGGCTGATGGCATTGTGTTTTGTGACCAGCTTCTCACTTTCTCAGGATGTAGGAGGTCTTAGCTAGGCTTCCTCATCTGGAGAAGAGTGCCCTAGGCCCTGAAGTGCAGCTGGTCCACTCTTCTGCTTATATTGAAGCTGCGCTGTTCTTATGGAAAAAATAAGGCAAGAGTAAGTGAGGAAAGGGAGACTGAATGTAGTGCAATGAGATAAGCTATGTGCCAGAGCACAGAAGAAATATGTTTTTCAGTCTCTGCTTAGAATAAGTATGTCTTAGCAGTTGATGAAAGGAGGATGGGAGACTCAAAGGCCTTGGCCTTCTCCTTGCTGGGGGAGTGCAGCGTAATGACTAGTCTGCCACAGAATTGGTGGGTAGCTTCACAGACGTCTGATTTATTGGTGTGCTTCATGCTGAACTCAATGCTGTGTGTTTTACATGTGGAGTGCTCTGAATTGACTGGGCTGTTCAGAGGACTTCAGTGTAGGGATACCCACATAGAAGTATCAGATGGTGCTGGCTTGTTGAGCCTCCCAATGTGGGCAAAAGCAGTACCAGAAATTGTCGGTTTTAATACAAACAAGTTTGGCTAGATGACCAGGCAAGGATTTTTCTCTATTTTTCATCTTCATGTTCCTCTATGAATAGTGATGCCATTCTGTTACTGTAGATAAGGGCATAACTAGCCTTAGTTCTATCATACAGATAAAAAGGCCAAATTTACTTACTTGATCAGATAAGGGGACTGCATAATTGTGCCTTTCTCTGCTGATGTAAAGGCTAGAGGAGAGCAAGCTGGTCATTTCCCTGTTCGAAAGTTTTAGAGTGGAATGTCTGAATATTTTTATAGACTCTGATTTGTATCCTCCTCCAGAATAAAAACTTATGTTTAAATCTAGAGTGTGGCATTTTCTGTGATACTATGTAAGAAAGAAGTATTTCCTGCCTTACCCTCTGAAAAGAATAATTGAAGGTCCTTTGTGGTGTATCTTTTATAATGTAAGACACAAAGTTTCTATTTTTTTTATTTGACACAAAATCGTAAGGTTTTTTGCTTACAAACCATCATTACAAGGAAGAAGGAGGGAAGATAAAGCAGGTATAGTATTGAATACATATTTCTGACTAAAGAGAGTGTTTTCCCTTGTAATATGTATGTCAATATTTTTGTTGTTAGGTTGTTGAAGACTATGCTGGAAGATGGCAGGTTCCTTTGCCACAGCTTCAGGTGCTTCAAACTGCGCTCTGTTGTTTCACGTCTGCCTGTGTATCATTCCCAGCTGAATGTGAGCACGTACAATATGTATTGAGTAGCCTAGCTTTGTAAGTACATCTTATTTTTTGTTATTACTTCCTTTCCAATAGGCACTGTTTGTGTTAGTCTTATGTAGCAATAGGGTCTCGGAGATCCTCAGAGCTTTAAAGAGTGGTTTTACCAGGTGACTTAGCTATGTGGAATGGAGAATTACTGACTGAGGATACAAAGATTAGAGTTTAGTCTTTGTGTGTCCTTGTTGAGTATTCAAGTCGAGTATTACAATATTGTGTCGTAAGGGTTTTCGGCAAAATTAATAATTTAAAGCAATAAGTGATCACCATACAGACTTCTTTTTGGAAAATCTTACTTTGGAGTATTTGAAGACTGACCTTTGACAGCCCATAATTGTAAATAGAAGTTAGCTAAAGTCTTTACTGTTCTACCTCTAGTGATGTAATAAACTAAGTATTTGTTAAGATGAATTTCCTGTAATGTTTACTAAATGAATCAATTTTAAGATGGATTTTTGTGTTTAAGTCATCAAAATGCTTATGGGAATGATGTGCCATACAGTTAACTGACCAAAAGTCATATTCAGCTTAACAAAGAACTGCAGAGTGTTAGGTCATAAATCTTGATATAGTCTCAATTTTCTTGATGCATTGGTGGTTTTCCCACATAAAGGCTGAACGTGTCAGGGTAATGATCAGTAGATAAGCAACAGTCCCATTTTTTTCTTGCTCTAAAAACCTACTTTTCGGGTTTCAAGACCTCAGTGTTGACTGGAAGCAAAAAAAAAAAAAAAAAATCGAGTTAGATATACTTAGCTGAGGTGCAATGTACTTGATCTTCTCTCAGCAGATGAGACAAAAACCTGAAAGGTGGCTTTACTGTGAGTTTGATTTGAATAAATCAGATTTATTTGTCCAGCTGGTTAAACTGCTTTCTTGTTGAGCAGTGCTTTCAAATACAATTTGGTATCTCAGTTCAGAATTTTGTGTGGAGGTGTCTCACTCCCACCTCATCTAGTCATGTGAAGTAAATGTTTTTCTAGTCTTCCTCTCTTACTTAGTCAGAAGAACTAGGTTGCTTATCCTTTCTACTGTTCTTGACCTATTCATACTAATTATTATATAGGAGTGAAGGCTTTATTCCATACAATTACATAGTATCTGTTATCTTTAGGTATTGGTGAAACTTCACCAAAGAGATTTACTGTTTTGTGTGTGTGGGAAACTATTTGATGTCGGACTATTTATGGAATCAGAAGACAATGATTTTTTCAAACTGGAATGCTTGGGTATCAGAGAATGACTAGAAGTTGCATCAAAACATGGTGACCTCTTTTTTTTCCTTCTTTCCCCCCCAATAGTTTTTAGAAGAAAACCTCAAAAGTTCAAACCACACTTTTATATACTTTTAACTATCAAAGCTTGGAAGGCAAAAAGGTAGAAATTCAGGTATTTGTTGTATGTAGGGTGGTCACTTCCTGATAATCTGGAAGTGAATTGATCATTGAGTTCCTGTCACCCTTGCCTATCTTGGTTTTGGAGCTGGATTTACTCACTGAGATTTTATTCCATTTTAGAATGTCAGTTTATTTTTTCTTCTGACTCTCCTTGACTGGCGTAATTTTGCACATGGTATCATAAAGTGATTCTGGGACTTAGTACTTGCAGTTACCTGGGAAACTTTGCTCGAATCTCTTTTTTGAAATTTTGGTGTATATTAGGGCTTGGTTCTTGGAGAGCAGAAATCTGCCTAACTGTATTGTCAAACTCGAGTAAGATTTCCTTGGTAACCAGACAATAAACTATTAAGAGTAGTGACTGTTACATTTCTTATACTTGCTAGACTTGCTGTTCATCACAAATGAAGCAGCATCTGTACTACCATTAATATCAGGGAGTTTTAATAATGGTGCCAGCATACTAGTGTTCTTAGGCAATCTTCTAATGCCAGTAATATCAAAGTAGTGATGTGATAAGTGTAAAACACCATTATTATAAACAGATGGATGTAAATGTGGATGTGCAATGCTGCAGAGTGTTTTAATATAAAAGGGCCAAGCTGAAACTGACTATAGTGATTTTAACTGGAGACTGTTGATGAGGAAACAAATATTTTGATAGCTTGCTTTATTAGTCTGATAGAAGTGTGGAGCAGGTGCATTGGTAGAGAAGACGACTGTAGTTCACTCTTGTTTGCTATTAATTTCCAGTTTCTTTCAAGATCAATCAAAGCAAATAAAAATGGATGCACGTATCAATTCAGTAACTAGTTTTTGTCTTATTATTTAAGTTCCAGTTTGGCTGCTTTCCAGATCATGACATGACTCATGCCTGACCTTTCCTGAGAGTCAAGTATGCTGCAAAATTTTGTTTATCAGCATGAAAATGAGGAAATGGTTTTCAGAACAAAGTAATTACTTGGGTACTAATTGTTTCTTCATTCTCTATTTGAGTTGAGATTCAAGGACCTAATCTGGAGAAAAATTCTGTCATTGAACACAATGAATGTGTATCTTAAATTTTCTAGGTCTGTTTTTGGCAGAGTTTATCACTGGTTAGGAAAAAAATTACCGCAGCATAATCTAAAGGAAACCTAATTTTATGATGCTTTTGCATTGTTCCCATGCAAAACTTAATTTTGTTTATGTGAATATTAATGTCTTTTAATGCACAGTATTTCTGAAAATATTGAGAGGAAAAATTGCCTTAAGTCTGCTCTTTAACTTGTTTTGAATTAGCTTTATTAAAACCAAAACATTTTGTAGTGATTCTTTGGGTGTTCAAGATTGACTTTGAATTTGGGGATAACTGCAGTGAATTTAATTGTGTCTGCAAAAGAGTTCCTTGTCCAGCTGTTCATGAAAATCTGCCTTTTGTTTTAAGAGCTCTTGCAACAGAAGACAGAATGGTGTGGTTGGGAAATAAATTGCTATCAGCAAGATCTTGAGTCAAAAACCTGTAGGTTGGAAGAGTGCTGGAACCTCTCAGTAATCTTCCACCTTCTCCCTTTCTGTCTCCTTATTCTCCCTGTTTATTTGGAAAAAAAAGTCTAGAATAATCTTAAAATTGTTCATATTTTCTTTTGTTATGAGACCAAAGCCTTCTCTGTTCAGTCCTGTTTCTAAAACACCCTAGATGGAGAGTTTTTCTTTTGGTACTCTTTCAGTACTGTCTTTCCCTCTGAGAGTTACTCAGTTATTGCCTGCTGCTCATGGGTTTCTCAAGCAGCAATTGCAGGTTATGTTAGTGCAGTACTTGGTAGTTACCTTTTCCAAATAGAAATTAAATTTCTCAGAATCTTAAGACAGAGGAATAGCAGCTGCACTGTAGCTGCCTGCAGATCCATGAGATCCAACTGCCTAGTTTTTGATTGGCTTGACTGAGTTGCAAGTATTATCTGGAAGTATGTTTCTGTAAGTGAAGACCTAAATTGCCTTGAGTTCTGGAAAGTTGCTTTTTACCAACCTCTCGTGATTCTGCTGTCAGGATTGTTTGTCTCAGTCACTCTGTTAAAATAAATCAAATGCTAGACTAATATTTTTAAGATGATGGAAAACATGGAAGCCACAGGTTGGTTTGAATCTAGGCTGATGTTGAAAAGATTCATCCTGCCTTCTCCCTTATCTGCTATCTCTTTTGGGGTAACACTTGTGAATTCATGTTGCTGCACATAGACCTGATTTGCTTAAAAACTTGCTGGTGGTAAAATTGAAGTTTTATCAATTCATTTGAATGCCATGCAGAAGATATTAATATAGTTCCATTTGCATATTTGCGCAAAAGCTCTCTCTTTGAAAATAATCTTGAAAGGCTTTTATTTGAAAATATGAAATTAATAGCATCTTTAAACCTGCATCTTCATAGAGACACTTCAGTTATCCTTACAGCGAGACAGACTGAAATGGAATAAAATGTGTTAGTAGAAAGTGCTTATCATACTTGAAAATACGAATTGTTGGGAATCTGTGTTCATGTGAAGTTACTATTCCTTGAATGTAACTCCTTATACACTGTGCGTACTATAGTGATTTTACAGTTGACCTTTTTTTCCTCAAAATTGCTGCATATCTGACGAATGCTTTGGCTTTTAAGGAAGGTTCACTTTTCTAATGGTGAATGGGGAACAGCAGTATGGAGGACATAAGAGTTCTTGAGGGAGATCAGGCAGGTACTGTCAGTCTAAATGTTCTGAACTTATGAAAAAGATGGGGCAGAAGGGATTTTAAGTTGTACTTAAGTATAATCTGTTAAATGCTGATTTGGTCTTGTTAGTTTATCTATAGCTGTATTGTATTTGCAATTTGATGCCTGATGAAACATGTGCTTGGGGAGTGTGTGGGGAAGTCTTAACTGCAAAAATCCAGCAAAAAATATCAGGCTACCATAGAGTTTTTGAAATATGAGTTGTATTTAGAGAGTGTAGCGATTCTGGCATGGGCATGGGTCTACAACTTAAGGAAAGTCATAGTTTTGTTTTTAGTGCTGTGAAAAGTAATAGACTTACAGTAGTTTCATTTTTTGAATGAAGATTTTTAGTTTGGTTGACTTGTCACTACTTCTTTATTTTAGGAGTTTTTTTGAATTGCTGCTGTTCTTTGGAAAGGATGAATTCTATGAAGATCCTTTGAAAGATATTTTAGGTTCAATCCAGGTAGCGTTGCCTACTTTCATATAAACCTTTAATATTATTTTAGTACATGTAAAGACAGTTTTTGTGGATGTATAACCTGGAGGAGACATGCCATTGTAGTCAAAGAAGGTAGCTGCTTTACTTACATTTCTACCCACAGGGAGGAAAAGGGGTGGGGGGGAGGTATTTGAAAGAGGGGCAATTTTTTCTACTTGGACTAAGTAAAATGTACTTCTCTGTGTAATACCAGTCTTGTAAAGACATACTTTGTGTGTTTCCCATATAGAAGAGAGAAGCTTTTCTTGTTTCTATTTAATTAGAATTTAATGTCATCCGGTGTTGTGTACCAGTTCATGACATGAAACCTCAAGTTTCCCTCTGTGGTTTTAAACAGTAAATTTGAAATTGAAGCTGTATCTCAATGAACTCTTCAGGTCAGCATAAACTTGCATTGTTTAAAACTGCTGTATTCTTGGCTAGACTGGGGCAAGGTTTTATATGGCTATATACAACTGCATAAGGTAAATTATCCTGGATTTTAAAACTTGCCTTTTTTTGCCAGATAAGTCTTTTTGACCTGAACTGATTTTGAGAGTTGTGTTCACTGAATGGGAACACGGGCACTTGTGCCACCATGAGAGGAAACTTTGTTGTAGGGAAAAAAAGGCTGAAAAACAGGGTGGTTTTTTCTGTTAATACTGATCATGGAACTGCAGTTTGAGAAATAGCTCTTTGTTATTTTTGTCTTTATACATGTTTTTTACTCCTGCTACAAATTAATGTGTCAGCCCTGCTTACCTTAGTTATCAAACCAGCAGCAATTACATGCTTGGTTAGAACTAGTGGAAGAAACGAGGTCAAGGAGTGGCTTCGCAATCTCAGGAGTGGGTAGGGTCCCGTGTAGAGTAATGGGACATTTTGGCAGTCCTGCAGTAAGTGCTTTTCACAAACAGTCTATGAACAAGAAAGAATTTAGAAAAAAATGTGATGAATAATACTTTCTTCTCTGTGCTTTTGTATTACAATTAACAATTGCCTTGAGTCTTAAACAATGAATGTATTAATATATCTTTCTATAATTTTCTAAAGAAGAATCCCTGAATCAGTTGATATAATCAAACTGGTAGTGAAAGCCATTATTTCAGTTACTTAACCATTTTTACCATCGTATTCCTCTGAATATAAGAGAGTCAAAACTAAGAGTTTACAGCAAAAAAGCATACCTGAAGAACTTAATTGTATGTGCATAGAAGCCATTCCTCAGTTGCATTTTTTGTTTTAAAATTAGATACCTTTTTCTTCTGATTAAAATTCTACTGTTGATTAGCATTAATGTTGACACTTTTACTAGCAAATAACAACAGGAGGGGCAGAACTTGGCATATGTGAAAATCATGGGTGGCTAAAACATTCCAGACCGTTTTAGGCAAGCATGATTTCTGTTATGTAGAGATTTAGAGAAAAATGGTTGCTTGAGGGCTGGTGACTCACATGGCTTAACTCAGTGTTTCTCTCACAGAATTCATACACCATCACTGGATCACAAATCCAGCATCAACATGTCTAAATATGTGTAGACTAGCATGAGATGGAGACTTACCCACGACATATGCCAGTAATATCTCCAATTCAAAGAAAGGCGTTCTTGCATTGTTATGCAAATGATATGCTCTTGCTGCGAGCTTATGGAAAACATAAGCATGCTGGCTTCCACAGTTCTGTATTGCTGTTTTGAGAGAATATAAGTCTTTGTTTTAGGTCTTTGTGTAGGCCTGGTCAATAAATCAATGTAGCTTGAATTGTTGACTGAGGAAATACTTAAATATGTGTTGGTTTTCTTGATTGATATCTTTTGGGTGGCCTAACATTATTTTTAGACAACATTTTTTCCTTCTTTCTAATTGTTTTTATTTTTACGTGTAGGAATGTCAGAACCTTCTAAATAGATACAGAAATATGAACCTGGAACTAGTGACTCGCATCATCCGAGATGGTGGACCATGGGAGGATCCAGTATTACAAGCAATTCTTAAAGCAAAGCCTGTGTCACAGGAATTAGGTATTTCATTTACCATGTCAATTTTTTAGAATCCTGAAAAATGTGTTAAATTGTGCTTTTTTATATTAGGGTCTGGTGTTGTTAGTTGGCATTGCACACAGTTTAACTATTTTTCTGTAGTAAAATGTACTGGTCATCTTTTTCTATTTGAAAGAAAACTCAATTTCTTTGCTACCTAGTTAATTCTGCTTTTATAGTGTAGAGATCAGATTATTCAGATACAAGAGTTTACTGAACTGTTACTTTTAAAACGAAATTACCAAATGCAGGTTTTCAACCCCTGAAAAAGCAGGGAGACTGACTTGACTTCAGTTAGGCTACTGAAGTAACATGGTCAGGGAAGGGCCTGATGTCTGTTTCAGTCTCATGGTACTCTGACTCATTTACTTTTTCTTTTAAATTGTACTCATGCTTGTTGCTTTTCTTGGTTCTGTTCAGAATGAGGCCTGTGACTACACATGTTAGCTGCTTTCTTTTTATGTATATGTAATTCCTAGAGTTGAGGCTAGCAGAAAGATTTCTGTTCAGTCTGCAAAGTAAACTAGCATTTTTAACAATGTGTGGAAACAAACATTACTGAAATGTTAATGAAAGTTCATAAGGGGAAAATTTCCAATGTACAGTAATGTCTTCACTAACATCTTATGTGATGTATTTGCTAGCAGTGTTCACAGAGGACCTCTTAAAAGTTTCTACTTGATAATGGTAGAAAAAACTAGTTCTCTGTTTATTATGGTGTAATGCATGATTCAAATTTGTTACTGTGTTTATGACAATGTGTTTGTTCTATAGAGAGAGGAAGAGGACTATAAAGTTAGAACAGCTGAGTGAGTTGCCTCCTTAACCAGAGAAAGTATTTTGATAGCAAGTTAATGTGATTAAGTGGGTAGTCTTTGTTGTTTTGTCTCTCTTGTGAAGCAAGCACCTGAGGAACATCGTTTACTTGTTATTTTTATTATATAGCTGATAAATTTCTAGTCAAATAACCACAGAAACAAAATGAAAGCAAAGATTATCCTTGTTTTGTTCTGCATCATATGACGAACGTGAGAAGTCTTGGTGGTTATGATATGAAGTTAGCTCTCCATCTCTCCAGCAAATTAGTTTAGTTCTTTGCCTTAGTGATTCCCTTGATCATCATGAAGCCTCTGTATGATCAGTAACAGTTTGAGGATTTTTACTTAGTTTTAACCTGGCAGAGTAGGAATGAGACTGCCTATTGTCACTATATGATGATTTTGTTTCCTTCTGTTGCAGGCCACATCTCCTTCCCATTCACTGAGATATTCTTCCTCCTTTTATCATCTGATATCCCCACACACCCCCTTGACATATCTCATCTGTGATGACAAGCATTTTATTTTAGATAATCTTTTGGAAGTCTTTTCTTTCTTGTCTCACTTGCTTTAAAATCGGATTCTTGTGAAGTCTTACACAAAGCAAACATTCTGTGCTGCTTTATAGCCTGGAAGTGTTTGGTGTATATTTTGAAACCTGGCCATGTAGTTCCCTCAGGGATCACTATTTTAAATGAGGAAAACTGCCTATTATTGCTGAATCACCAAGCATTAGTTGCAAAAGTCAGTTTGATAAATATGTACTGTGTGAACTACATAATCCTGTCTTGGATTCATTAATTATGTGGAGAAGCTTAGGCCAAGACAAACCTTGCTGTGTCTGTCTTTACATGAATTGTAGTATACTTTGAGATGTTGCAGTCTAACTTGAGATGGCTGGAAAGGAAGGCAGTCTTTGGTTTTAAAGAAAAATAGCAAGGTTGAAACATAGGAGCAATAAACTTCTAGTAGATTGGAGAGAGTAAGGCAGCCTACTGTGAACATCTAGAACAACAGTATTGTGGACAGAGGTACACTCAGATGTAAGCACAGTTAATTAGTTTTCTAAGCTGATGGTTGACATGTATCACTCTAAAGCAAAGCACCGCACATGCTGCCTGGACAAGAATAATGTTGTTTTCCCCAAGCTGTTTTTAATGTAACACAGACTTGGCTAAATGCTACTATAGTTAAGTTTGTCTTTTTCTTGTGGAGTTAGAAGAGCTGTAAATGTTGCCTTGGAAAAAGAGGGCGTTCCACTAGAGGGAGGGAGCACAGTCCTGCTAGTGGTGTCGCTGGAACTCGCAGTCTGTTTAGAAACAGCGTTGAAGGGTGTAGGAAACCCCCTTCTCTGGGAGCTTATGCTGTCAGAAGTGGGATTCTCATTTATGGAGCAGAGTGACATACTGACCTAAGAGTTCTCCACACAGAAAGTGGGAATGATATAAGAAATTAGCCTGCATTGTGGACTGCAGTCTTCCCTTGTTTGATGGAAAAGGATGTTACATCGGGTTGTTATATGTGCAGCATTTTCTTAACATTAGCACGTAACAAAAGCTAAGTATTTCCTTCCTAATTTTTCAATGAGAATATCCAGTAATCTGTTGGGTGATGTTTGCATATCAAAACTGATAATTTGGTTTATTATCATAAGTATTTTAGTTCAAAAAAGGAGAGGCCTTTACTTGGCTTTAAGGATTGTTCTGTGTGATCACTTTTTCTTGCATGTAATGACCACTGTTAGACACAGGCTTTTCTTTCAGTTTTCTTTATGAAGTTTGTACCCAGAAGTGATAAGGGATAGTTTATGTGAGTTCTCTTATGGTGGACCTTACAGTAAATCTGTTAACAAATCTCATCTAAAACCTTATATCACCTTGAATAATGTTCTTTAAATGTTCATTAGCATATAATAAAATCAGCTTGAGTAAAAATAAAAATGCTAGAGAAATTCTGTTTCTGAGCATAAGGAATGTCTTTCAAACCAAACGTCCTTCTTTAAAAAAAAAAAAGAAGTGAAAGGTTCTTATCATAGAATGTTTTGGGTTGGAAGGGACCTTAGAGGTCATCTAGTCCCAACCCCCCTGCCATGGGCAGGGACACCCTCCACTAGACCAGGTTGCTCAAAGCCTCATCCCGCCTGGCCTTGAACACCTCCAGGGATGGGGCATCCACAACCTCCCTGGGCAACCTGTTCCAGTGACTCACCATCCTCAGAGTAAAGAATTTCTTCCTTCTATCTAGTCTAAATCTGCCCTCTTGCCTTTTAAATCCATTACCCCTTGTCCTGCCACTGCATGCCCTTGTAAAAAGTCCCTCGCCAGCTTTCCTGTAGGCCCCCTTCAGGTGCTGGAAGGCTGCTACAGGGGTCTCCTTCGCTTCTTCAGGCTGAACAGCCCCAACTCTCTCAGCCTGTCCTCACAGGGGAGGTGTTCCAGCCTGCTGATGATCTTCGTGGCCCTCCTCTGGACCCACTCTAACAGCTAACATCTTTCTTGCGTTGTTGGGGGGCCCCGAACTGGACATATAAGTTATATAACGTAACTCGTATAATATAAGTTATACAAGTAATCTTTTTATTTTGGGAAAAACTTTTCTCTTAGCTGTTCGGATTGTAGCTTTCAGTAATCACTTCTATTTTTTTTTTATCATTCTAAGTGTCAATGAAAGTTGCTTGTAACTTTCTTAATACAGGTTCCTTCTAAAGTATAAACTTCCTATGCTTAATTTTACCCTTCATTGACTTTAAAATTACATTCTCTTTTTTCTTTTTTTTTTTTTTTTTAATATGAAACATTGTACAGTGCTACAGGGTATGCACTAGAAATTGTGGGGGGTTTTAACTCTGAAGGTAACTGTTCAGAATATAAGAGGAAGACTAGGCCATATTGCCCAAAACATTACATAAATGTTAACACACTATTAACACCTCAGAGTGCATTTACTTGACAAGATGCAAGCAATTCTCAAAATAAAAGCAGCATTATTGCAGTTTGTACCCTTGAATGATATTTCAACTTTTACTCCTAAGAGATACTAGAATCTGTGTGATCATTTATAATAGAGATCTAAAGCATGCCTTCTATGTTTTTCGTAATTTGGAAATTACTTAAATATTAAGTATTTTGAGTGTCTCAGTTGAAACAGTTTCATTCAAATGTTAGCTTTAAGATTAGCTTTTAGATCTGAAAAACAGATTTCCAGAAATCAGGGCCTAGAATTTAAAGGTTTTTAGGGATTTAGAATTGTGCCCAGTAGAGCACGTTTAGAGAAAGAAAAAGTGTATTTTCTGTTTCTGCACCTGTTTTCTGCAAGATGTTCAAAGCTGCTTAAAGCAACAGCATATAAATTCCAGTTAATTTCTGCACCACTCTGAGTTCTTCCATTTTAATGGGTAATGAGTATCCTGACCTGTTTCAATTTTTTATAATTATAGCATTGGAAGTGATGTCAATCCTATACTTCTGACAATCACCCAGATTCCAGTGCTGAGAAAGGAGGGAGTTTTCTTTCTTGAAAATGTTTGTATTTGCTTCTGTGTAGTGTGTGTTTTACTAATCCTTTGCAGCACCTTGTGTTGATCTGTTAGCAACAAAATACTGAATTAGATTATTGGTGTAAGGAAAATAACAATTTCTGTTTCCAAGCAGAAGGACAGATTCTTGATGGTATTTAATATATGATAGCTGCTTTAGCAGAGCCTTTTTATATTATTTGTTAACATTGCACTATTAAAAACAACATTACATTTAAATATATGTGTTGTTTGGACTTCATATTCTAATTGCCTTTAAATCTTTCTTTTCTGTACAGTTAACAAATATTTAAGCTCTGAAAATCCACTGTTCTTTGAACTACGTGCCAGATACCTTATTGCCTGTGAACGCATCCCTGAGGCAATGGCTCTTATCAAATCTTGCATAAATCATCCAGATATCAGTAAAGATCTGTATTTCCATCAAGCTCTTTTCACCTGTCTTTATATGTCACCATTAGAAGATCAGCTATTCCAGGAGGTATTGTTTGTCAGTATACATTTTTTTTTTAATGAAGTGATACATTATACTTACTGTATACAAGTTGTCAAGAGGAGCATATGGAACTCTGTTTTTGTAGAACCAAATGTCATAAAATCAGGCAACCACACCAGTGTTGCTTAACTTTGAAAAGTTAAATGTTAAGTGCCTACAAATCTTGTTGACCTAAATGAAATTTTTTGGTCAGGTTTACTTACAGATCTATTCCCTAAATAACTTCAATTACTAATATTTTGTAACATCAGTGTATTTACTGTTTTACTATTTACTGTTATTCTAGCAAAAGCACCTGGCCCTAATTGATGTCAGTCCAGTGTTTTGTACATTCTATAGTTTTTTTTAGCCTTAAAGGTTTTTTAACGATGCCCCAGTATGTAAAATGACATTCTACTTGAATGTGGCCCTACTCTTACCACTAATAACACTTACTAGATAACAATGCTTTTCTTAACCTTGTTTTAAGAACAAGATACCATCACGCAGAAAAGTGGTTTTGTGTAGTCTTTTAATCAGAATAATTGTCTGAGAAATTGTCTTTCCTCTAAGAAGTATGAAAGGGCTCTATTGCCCATGTCTCTATTTACAGACTTACACAAAAGCCGTTCCAGAGAAATCCTATGTCAATAGCAATTCCTGAAGTTTTCAGTAGCTTCTTTAATGTAGCAAGGTCTGATAGGTTTTTATTTCATGTTAGCAAATTTATCTAAATTGATTTTATTTCAATTATATAGCACTTGTTGAGGACTGATTGCAAGAGTGGAATTGAGATCATCTGCAACACTGAAAAAGAAGGGAAGACTACCTTAGCCTTACAGCTATGTGAATCGTTCCTAGTCCCACAGCTTCAAAATGGGGACATGTATTGTATATGGTAAATACCTTATTTCTGGTGAAGCAGCTTAGCAGATAATAAATGCTTATTGCCCATATGAAACTCATCTAACTTTGAGGTGTAGCTCAAGTTTAAAATACCAGATAAAAAACATTCTAACATTATTTTTAAACATTCTTAGTACGTGTGACGCCTGTTGTCTTTTGACACACAATCATGTACAGTGGTAGCCTGCATAATACATACTTGCTAACTGTTCCAAAGTAGCAAAAAGGTGAGCCTTTACATGCTGTAGGCATGTATGGCATTTATTGTTAGCAATGTGTAACAGTATGCACTCTGTAGACTCTGTGACAATGCAGATACTTTGCTGTTCTGCTAATTAAATGACACTGCTTAAAATAACCAAACTGTATTATGTCACTAGTGTGTCTAAGAAGAGAATATGTTTCTGAAAATGTGCTGTGAATTATGTAAACTTTTACTTTCATAAACAGAGCCATAACATAAATGGTGGTCCTCTAGAAAACATTAAGTAAGAATGTCTTCATACATGCTGAATCAGCTTGATAGTTGGACATTTTTATGGCTAAGAAGCATTTTCTGAAGAATTGTCGAAATAAATGTCATCTTTCTGAGGACTGAAAGATGACTAAGAAAGATAATCCTTCTGTTTACCCTGTATAATTTCTGTACCTAAAACAGCATCTGCATTCCATGATGAACTATGCTTAATATGTTTATTTGATTAAGTAGTTGAAGCAAAAAGGCTTAGTCAACAATTATTTGTTTTTTCAGTCAATAGAAATGAAATTATTAATCTACATAACTAATTTTAATATGGAGTTTAGAATCTATATAGGATTTCCCTGTTCCCAGCTTTCAGGGAACTGAAAAGTAAGATGTCTCCTTTTTTATTTCTTGAGGAAGTAATGAATTGATAATTTTTGATTTGTTGCATGAGCAATTGATTGTGTTGAATTGAAACCTTTGGAATTATGATTATGACATACATTTATAATACATCAGTCTGTCCAGAAAAAGGTGGGCATGACTGTCCCCATAGGACAAATGAAGTTCAACCAAAAAGGTACATAGTTTGTGTGAGCCCAGTGACCAACTTTGGAATGAAATCCAACTTTGCCAAGTCCTGCCCAAATGCTCCATCTCCTGCCTTCTTATCATGAAATTTGCAGATGTAACCTACACATATTAGTTACATGGTTAGTGCTTTCAGTTTCACGGATTCAGTCTTTAAGAAGTGTGTTTTAAATATTAGAATTAAACCTACTTTTTATCCCTTTTTGCTGTAGTAACATATTAACCTTGCTGTTACCTAGTTGATCATTAAGTTTTCCATCATCCATTTTGAAAGCTGCTATTCAAAACAAGATATCTGTCCTTGTGTTCTGGCAAAGTGGATGTCAAAAACGAAATTCCAAAGAGGCTAAACTACTGTTTGATATCTGTTTATCAAGGAAGCAATTTTTGCATCTCTTAGTATTTTCATCTGCTGTTCAGAATAGGAACTTGAGGATTTTGAAACAGTTCAGAGCAGTTCTGTCTGTGCAGCTAGCAGTTTAATTCCTTACAGGTGCTGGGCTTTAACAATTGCTTACCCAACAACAGAAATCTGCATAATGATTAGTAGATAATGTAAACTGAAACAAAGCTTGTGAAGGCATGACTATACTGTAATAAAATTATTTGAAGAAGAATGAACCAGGTTAAATTAACCCACACTGTATATTTTCCCTAAAGATGATTTTAACGTCTTCAGCACACCATAGATCATCTTGCCGTGTCTGGAATTGAGGACCTTGCAGATCTAGCAGGGATCTAGCAGCAAACACTACTAGCAAAGATAAGATATCATAATAGATTAGAAAGCTGTTAATAGCAGATACTTGCTATTGCTTCAAGTGAAGCAGCCTGTAAGAAATCTTCATGCTGAAAGCATTACAGCTCTCATATTATCTCAGAGGAAGTTGGACTTTAAGCAGCTCTGTCACAAAACTTACTGATTTCATTGATGTTAAGAATAAATTCTAGATTCAGATGATCTGAATTATTTTTCTGAAGTGAAAGACCACTTACAAATGAATCACAAAGCAAGCTGTGCTTAGTCTTACTAGAAATATTTGCGTACAAGGTGTTGGTAAGAGATCAGTCCATAATGATATGATTAATGACTTTCTAGTATCAAAAAAGTGATGTCTCATCAGGAAGACCGCCAAAATTTGGATGGAACAGGCATAGCAGAATGGCTTGCCTTCTCTGCCAGGCAGTTTTTAAATGCTGTTTTGGCTATTTTCAAGTGGTTCTTTTGCAGTAAATTCCATAGGTCAAGGAATTTTTCCCACGAGTTTGATCAGTCTTTGTCCTTTAGGTAATTTTTGTGAATAAGATAAAATTTTCGTAGCGTGTGCTATCTATACCCAAGGAAAGGTAGACTTACTACTTATCAACAATAGCAAAGGTTTTAGATCTAGCTAAGGTAGGCTTAACCATTCTTTTATGTTGCTGATGGAGGCACACAATGGGTTTGGTATTTTGCAGGGGGTTAACAGGCTGGAATACTTGGTTGCCTCTGGTAAAGACATACCAAGTTCTGTGATCTCACAGTAACAATTTAAATCGCACAACATATCTCCGTAACAGTTTAAGCACAGGCCTTGGTGTGAACTGTTATACTATCCAAGAATTAAACGTCATTAGGTACTATACTAGTATGCCATAATAATTGAGCAAATTTAAAACTACCCCTGTCTACATTGTCTCAAGTTTATCATCTGTGTTGTGGTCAGTGACACAGAAATATTTCAAGTGCTTCTGACTTCAGCATTAAAGTTGGTATCCAAAGTCTTTAAGTGGTTGAAATAGAGTCCAGTCAGCTCTTCAAGAATGCTTTAATCCTTAATGATTGTCAAAGTCAGAAATGTGCTTGAGAAGGGGAGTCAGCCATGTCTACATGAAGGAATAAGACTAAAATACTGTTTCACATCAGGGTCTAGTCAAATGGCGGTTCAACTGATTTAACAGCTTGCTCTTCACCCATGGAGCTGTTCCTTCTACTTTCAGTTTTCTTCATTCTTTTTTTCACCTCTTTCTTGAGGCAGCCATCACACTTGGCTGAACACATGGCAAGCCCCTCTAACCACTAATCTCAGAAGCATTATTTGAGTTTTCTCAAATTTTCTGTGATTAGTATTGAAATGGCTTGCTCTGAAATGGTATGAGACAAAGCAGAGAATAAATTGTATTATTTAACTGCTGTAACATTTAACAGCAAAAATGTTCAGTTCTTTCTTTTGTACTTCAGGTTGAGATTTTTACTGAATTTTAATAAATGGTTTAGTACATGAAGACACTAGTTTCAAACTTGTATGTGAAGTTTGCAGACACTCAAGAATTTAGATTTCCAGCCTGGTAAAGGCAGAGGTGAACAGCTTGTATCTTTAGAAAACCTGTTAGACTAATTTTTTTTGTGGGTAGAGCTGCTTATAGAACTCCCTTTTCACAGTTTCCCCTGTGTAAGCTTGATCTTTCTTTCAGCTTCAGTTTTCTTGGGTTCTGAGTGAAAGAAAACAATCAAGTTCTCTTGTTTAGCTCTTGAAATGTCAAGCAGAATTGTAGAGCTGTCTTAAATTTAAAAATGAAGTTGGTGTTTTGTCATAGGCAGTTCTGTCACTTCCCTTCCTGCAGACACTGACCTCAGGAGACAAGCTTTATCTCAAAAGTTTTGTCTGATCTGTATCTGGCACAGTCTAGAGACTCTGGAAGATTGACAAAATCTTTTGTCAGTAACTGGGGTTGTATTTTCTGAGGGAGGAGGCTGGTGGAATAAAAAAAAGTGTTTTCCTTCAGAAAATGGAAGCTGATTGGTCCCTTGTTTCCATTGTAATGTTACGGTGGAATTTCTGCCTAGTCCTAACTATATCTACTCCTGTGTAAAATCTTTGTGCTGGCAAATTTTCTTATAACTAAAAGTTCAGTCCAGTTGCCTTTCCTAGTCTCTGGGTTAAAGCATGTAGAAATGACAGGCTGTAGATTTCAATTAACTATATTTTATAGACCAAACACATTACCTCTGTAGGAGCTCTGCTGCAGAGTCTAGCAATCTGTTCTTAAGCTTCCTTGTGTCAGTCAGAAATGTTACTTGACTGAAGATCATAGAGATGTAGGAATAGCTGTAGAGCTTGATACTTTCATGTAACAGCTGTTGGCTAGAAAGACTAGTGTTGACAGCAGTAAAAAAAGAAAATTTTGTTGTAATATACATAACTGGAGAAAATTGATATTTCCTGTCAATGGACCATATCAGAAGCTAGCTTTCTACAATGCTCCCATTTTCCACATTCAAACACTTCTTTTCCTGAAGGATTCCTCATCCTTGCTTTGAAAGCAACTTAATCCCAAGAGCACACAGAGCTTGCTGTTCAGCCTGATGTTTACTGCCTGTGGTGTTAAGGACTAGATACTTTAGTATCTGATTTTATTATGCAGTTTTCTAATACTAAGCTGAATACATTAATCTTTTATTGACTATTTAATTGGCTCGGTGATAGGAGATACCCTGAATGCTTTAACAAAGTAATTAAGTTGCATTTTCCAGTGTGCAAATCGTGTACAGTTGTGGTGTGAACTAGATTCATATTATGCCCTCAAATATGGTTTTAGTTACAGAATATGCAAATAGTTGTTCTTAGTAATGCATCATGCTTAGTGATAGAATTCTAAAACTCAGTCTGATTGAAATATTTTATTCTGTATTTATAGGGACCTGATCTTCATTTGGAGTAAGCTGCAGCTTAAATCTAACCCATCAAAACAAGTATTTGTCGACCAGTGCTACCAGCTTTTAAGAATTGCTACAAATGTCAGAGTAATTTTCCCTTTCATGAAAGTCATTAAGGATGAAGTAAGTTTTGTTTGTTTGTTTTACACCACTCCCCATTCTTTTTGTAACTGGTTAAAGTAAATAGAAGTGCTGTTTATATTGTATAATGGCCGCTTTTTGCAGAAAGTTAAGAGGGGGTAGGAAAGGACAAAATATTATCTAAAAAATTTGGTCAAGTTCCAGAATGTACTTTAATATTATGATTGCCCTTTATCTGTTGTGTGCTTCTAAGATTTTTTTTTTCCTGAATTCTGAGTTTTTCTTTGTCTACAGTAAGTTTGAGCAATGTCATCCTCTATAAATAAATGGGGAAATTAATGTTAAGTACATGGAATACATGTGAAAGGTGCTTTTTTTTTTTTTTTTTCCATCCTGGCTCCTTAAGGAAATTGGACTTACGCAATGCCATTGTATTCACCTTTCACCCTTGTTAAGTTCTGAATCCTTTCACCAGTTCTGATCAAATCTGAAGAAGCGCTTAATGTAACATAAGGGAAAAGCTAGACTGAGATAGGAGAAGGCATAATTTTGCTTCAGAAAAATGCGCGGTTTCGTGCTTCAGGTGTTAGTCTTATATTGTCTCGTACAAACATCTGCAAAAGATGTAACATGCAACACTTCACACGCAGGAGTAATTTGCAAACAAATATTTTTTTTACCATTAACCTGACTGAACAGAGCTCTTTCATGTTCTGTGCCTTAAGTGAATTATATGGATAATGGCTTAGACAGGAACACTCTTCGCTGGATAAAAAACTGGCTGGATGGCCGAGCCCAGAGAGTCGTGGTGAATGGAGTTAAGTCCAGGTGGCAGCCAGTCGCCAGTAGTGTTCCCCAGGGATCGGTTTTGGGGTCTGTCCTGTTTAACATCTTTATCAA
Organism: Syrrhaptes paradoxus; assembly: GCA_013400615.1. NCBI lineage: Eukaryota > Metazoa > Chordata > Aves > Pterocliformes > Pteroclidae > Syrrhaptes > Syrrhaptes paradoxus. The sequence continues at coordinate 57,161 of VZTO01002021.1, forward strand.
TGACCTGGAGAGGGGACTGAGTGCTCCCTCAGTAAGTTTGCTGATGACACCAAACTGAGAGGGTGTGTTGATCTCCTTGAGGGTAGGGAGGCTTTTCAGAGGGATCTGGACAGGCTGGACCGATGGGCTGAGGCCAATTGTATGAGGTTCAATAAAGCCAAGTGCCGGGTCCTGCACTTTGGTCAGAACAACCCCCTGCAACACTACAGGCTCGGGGCAGAGTAGCTGGAAAGCTGCCCAGCAGAGAGGGACCTGCGGGTGTTGGTTGACAGCCCACTGAACATGAGCCAGCAGTGTGCCCAGGTGGCCAAGAAGGCCAACGGCATCCTGGCCTGTATCAGAAATAGTGTGGCCAGCAGGACTAGGGAAGTGATTGTGCCCCTGTGCTCGGCCCTGGTGAGGCCACACCTTGAATTCTGTGTTCAGTTTTGGGCCCCTTGCCCCAAGAAGGACATTGAGGTGGTGGAGCAGGTCCAGGGAAGGGCAACGAAACTGGTGAAGGGTCTGGAGCACAGATCTTATGAGGAGCGGCTGAGGGAGCTGGGACTATTTAGTCTAGAGAAGAGGAGGCTGAGAGGAGACCTTATCACTCTCTACAACTACCTGAAAGGAGGGTGTAGTGAGGTAGGTGCTGGCCTCTTCTCTAAAGTAGCAAGTGATAGGACAAGAGGAAATGGCCTTAAGTTACACCAGGGAAGGTTTAGGCTGGATATTAGGAAAAATTTCTTCACTGAAAGAGTGCTCAGGCATTGGAACAGGCTGCCTGGGGAAGTGGTGTAGTCACCATCCCTGGAGGTGTTCAAGAAACATGTAGATGTGGTGCTTAGGGATGTGGTTTAGTGAGTTAGGTGGTGTGGGTTGACGGTTGGACTTGATGGTCCTTGAGGTCTTTTCCAACCTTAATGATTCTATGATAAATTTTGTCCCAGGTGCTGCTACACAGTTCTAAATGTAATGACATGCTGTTGAATATTTTAATTTCAATATTTGTTCTAAAATACTTGTGGTGAAGTAAATAACTTTTATATGTATTTGCATCTAAATGATTGTATTTTTTAATAACCCACTATATATGGAACATTGTATGTATTTTGGAACACACCTTTAAATATAGGTAGGTATTAATTATCTAAACTTCCTGAAACTCTTTGACTCTAATCTACTACCTGTTGGGCAGTGTGTTTCTGATCATCCCTCTGAATTACATATTCATGGCAGGGACTCCAGCCTAAAATGTGGAATGGGAATTCTGCCCATTGGAAGGATAGTTTGTCAATTCTGAAAAGTTAAGCCTTTTAGAATGCTTGGCCATTGATTGTTATGGTTTCCTTGTTGGTCATTGTTCAAAATTGAGAGCAATATTTTATAGCTCGTATTTTTATGCAGTGCAAGTTACATGAGTTGGAACAGGGACAAAATATAGAGTAACTGTCCAATTATAGTGTGAAACAGTCTAGGTAATGAAGATGAAAATGTAAGATACTGCTGAATCAGATATGATTTGCTTTGGTCTTCTTTTATATCCCCAAATAATTAATTGTCTGTACCTATAGAACTGCACATGACAAAAGTATCTGAAGCTTTGTTGGCAGTAGCTGTATAGCTTTCAGTGCAAAACAAATGTTATTTTTTATCACTTTTGTATCTTATTTTATAGTCTTGTTTGAGCGTTATTTTAAAATGTACATGCCTTTAGGTGAAGTTTGCTAGCAGGGTGCTTTCTGAAATCTTAACTATTCTGTAAGTAGATAAATATAAATATGTGAGATGTTGATGTTTGGGCATTGTTTGTACTAGTTCTTTTTTTTCTGTGGGTCTGATTTTTTTTATTTTACTTTCAAGCTGTAGACTTCTGTAAGCCCATAAGGAAAATACCATTATGCATACTCTATAATTATGTACACTGTAATTTCCTTTCTGCAGGTTGGTGAAGATGGTCTTCAGATATGTGTTGAGATATGTGGATGTGCCCTACAGTTGGACCTCCGTGAAGATCCCAACATGAAAAGTCTTATTTATAAAGCAATTGCTCATTTTCTGCCAAATGACTTGGAGATCCTCAGAATTTGTGCTCTTTCAATCTTTTTTCTTGAGCGCACCTTGGAATCTTACTACACTGTTGAACATTTATATAAATGTGCAGATGAAGAATATAATGAATGCACTAGTTCTGTTCAAAACCGTGTACGTTTTGAACTTCTTCCAATTTTGAAAAAAGGTTTGTTTTTTGATCCTGAGTTTTGGAATTTCTTGATGATCAAGCAGAATTGTTTAGCATTATTGGGGGATAAAGCTTTTGTTGGCTTAGGCGAAAGTACACTGGAAAACTGTACTGCAAATACAGAAAAGATAACAGAGTATAGGGCTCCGAATGAGGAACCTGTCTGTGTAACAGATGTAAGCAATGGGGAGCTTGACCCTGAAGACCTCTCTGAAGCCCAGTCCAAAGGAAATGCCAAAAAGAACCATGAAACTCTTGAGGCATCTAAAATATTAGATCAAACTGTACCAAGGCACCGATGTGTGATATGCAACAAGGAATTTTTTGGTGGTCACATTGTGAAACATGCACAAGCTCACCAAAAAAAGGGCAGTTTTTCCTGTGTACTTTGCACCAGAAAGTTCAGGCAAAGAGGACTTATGCTGAAGCACTTAAAGAATCATGTCAGGAAGATAGAAAGACAACATCTTGCTGCTGTTCTTGAGGCTGGTCAGCAGGCTCCTGCTCTTAAGGAACTAGGTTCTGATGTTTCTCTCTCTCTTGAAAATGGGAAATCTGATGGTTCCAAAGATAATGAACCAGACGCTGCAGTAGCTCCAAGCACTGATCAAGTGGTCCAAGTGGAGGAGGAGAATGCAGAACAAGTGTTTCATGTGGTGGAAAGCCATCTAAGTGACCAGGATGATGCTACTGAAAATAGTAGTGACAGCTGCTTTAATAATCTTCCTGATGCTTTAAGTACAGAAAGTTTGCCCGAAGATGATGAGAGCTCCAGTAAAGAATCGCCTGTTCTGCATAAAGTGAATGGAGCTTTTTATCCTCAAAAAGACATTGATCCTATGGATGAGGAAGGAAGCTTTAAGTGCCCTGCTAATGGTTGTGCTAGAGTGTTTAAAAAGATAAGATTCCTCAATAAACACGCAAGAAAAGCTCATCCAACTGATCTGAAGGTGCAGCAGCATATAATGAAATGGAATAAAGGAAAATGCCGGTTCTGCCAGAGAAAATTTGCTGATTCCCAACATTTTATAGACCACCTGAAGAGACATGTGTATCCAAATGTTTACTTTTGTTTACACTTTAATTGTAATCAGAGATTTAAACTGTCAACTGAGCTTGCAGAACATACAAAAACTCATAGTGTTTTTAAAGCTCAATGCAATTTTGCAGAGTGCTCTGAGCTATTTGAGGAGCTCTCTTTGCTGTATGAACATGAGGCTCAGCATTATTTAAATAAAACATCAGAGTGTTCAGAAGATGCAAGTGAAAAAGATTCTTCAGATGATCCTTCAGAACTTTGTAGTTACCAAGATGATGATGATGAATCTACTAATGAAAAAGAAACTGTAGATTTACCAATTCCAACTTGGAAGTCAAGGAAGGATTCTACAGAACCAAAGACATATATACAAAGTGTTGAGAAGAAAGCAAATAATGTAATTCACAATGGAAATGAAAGTTCATCTGAGGGTAGTGCTACAGTTTTAAGTTTGATAGACCAAAAGACACCTCTGATACAGCCAAATTCTGAAAACTGTAATGTTGTTAGTGACCAACTAGTGAATGGGCACAGTGACCTAGATCAGACATCATCAAAGTCATCAGAAACACCTTTGGACAGAGTGGTAGATGAAACAAGGACAGAAAATGGGTCAGCATTACCGGTTTTACAGAATTGTCATGATACACCACAAAATAATGCTGCTCCCTTGCAATTACCTTCTAAACCAAATCCGACAACAGAGAATACTTCATATGGTGTCATCTTAACAAAACCGTATGTTAGACCTTTGCCTCCAAGTTATCTTGATGAGCGATACATTAGCATGCCAAAACGTAGAAAAATTTTGACTGATAAAGTAGATGCTCATTCTGAACAAGATGAATTTTGTAGCAAATCAACAGAAAGATTTAGATGTGGCAACTGCTTGACCATCTACTGTAATTCAGAAGCACTTGAGGCTCACCTTGCACAAAAGAAGTGTCAGACACTCTTTGGATTCGATTCAGATGATGAAAGTAAGTTTTATAGTCCTTCTGGGTTGGTTTGTTTGGAGGTAAATGCTCAATCAGAAAATGGTCTTTGAAAATGGGCAACCTGATGGAATAGCTAAGACAGACACAACTGCTAAGCAATTGTAGTATGATAAAACTTACAAAATTAAATCACAATACTGTGCTAAATTGGAAGTTCAGATTGGATATGCTGTTCAGAATAAGAAAGAGGTGGTGACAACTGTTAGGCAACTGTAATGGAAAAGACTTCTTATAGAACAGAAGAGGGTAATTCAGTCTGTCTTCCCTTGCATGTTTGAAACTAAACATGTTGAAAAGCACAAGCAGTGTTCTAGATTAAAGAATGATTTACATTGGTTAGTCTTCATTTTGATCCCAGTGTATTCTCTTTTACAGGTGCCTGATTCAATGTTGTGGGAAATGTATCAAGTGAGGAGTGGTGTAAGAAAACACTACATGAAGAAGCATCAGTTCATTTCCCAGTTGGCCTTAATCATAAAGCAGTCTCAAATTACTAAAGAAAAACATGACCTTGGTAAAGACAAAGCACATTTTCTAGACAAAACTCACAGAGGAATAATAGGAGCTCTGCAGGTCTCGAGTCCAGAAAGGTTGCTACAAAATCCCCAAAGTACCAGTTATCCGAAAAGCCACATTCATTCCAAATGTGTGATTGAAGCTTAGCAGCACAGTCTTTCTAGCATGAAGGTTAAATAAGGAAATTAAGGAAAATAAAGCATACAGTTGAGCAAGCAGAAAAAGCAGAGGTGTTAATTACCCTATGGAAATAAAAACAGCCAATTCTGAAAGCTGCTTCAGTTGGAAAATGTGCGGTTCAAGGATATCCATCCACACAGGTGGGAAGGAGTCATTCAAGAAGGTGTTAACGTTATTATAACATGGATAAGAAATGCATAGAGGAACCATGCATTCTTTTTTCAAAGTTTGAGTATGTGAGGGTGGTGAGACATTGGAACAGGTTGCCCAGGGAGGTTGTGGATGCCCCATCCCTGGAGGTGTTCAAGACCAGGCTGGATGAGGCTTTGAGCAACCTGGTCTAGTGGAGGGTGTCCCTGCCCATGGCAGGGGGGTTGGAACTTGATGATCTTTAAAGTCCTTTCCAACCCAAACCGTTCTATGATTCTGTGGTTCCATTATCTGCTAAAAAGCATGGAGCTCATTTAGTAAACTTATACTCAAAATCTAAAAAGAGGAATGTAGAAAGAAATCTAAGATGGGTAGAATGCTCGACTAGCCAAAACCTTGAAGTACAGAGCATGCAAGGAAGAGTGAGTTAATGTGATATTAAGTGTGAAAGTTATGCACAGTGGAAATCGGATGCATGCAAGAGCAGCCCTTTTCAAGGCTATGGTAAACCTGTATGTTAAGATTGTCCTGTAAAGCATTTCTTGTAGGTCCAGGAAGACTAATACAGCAGTATTGTGTGGATATGTGATGAAGCAGATTGAAACAATCAGAAAGTGAAGGGGGTTAAGCTTGCATTACAGGGCACAATTAAACTAATTTTATGAAAATACAGAGGTCCTTCAGCTGTTGGTATGACTGAAAATAACTTGAGATGGCTTCCTGTTTAAAAAAGTTAAATGGCAGACAAAAGCAGAGCACATGTCAAGCTGGGAAAAAAAGATCAGAAAGAGCCTGTTTCACATATGTGATATTGTTTAATGGTGGTAGGTCACAACTCAGCACTGTAACTGTTTATCTACTGTCTAGAGGAAGGGAGAAAAAATGTATCAACTCAACCTTAAGACACATTACAACCCTATCAAGTAGCACCTCTTTAAAAGATAGCCTTTCCCAGAAGTTAGTGAAGGAGTTAGATTTAAATGTTAAGCACTTTATCCAAAATTCAGTTCATAAAACAATCAGAATGTGAAATTTGAGTCATTCAGCTCTACAGTACATGTGGAAACCAAAAAGATGCCATGGTAGTTTTTGGTCTTCTCACCACCCCAAACAGAGGTGTGGCAAACATGCACATTGTCTAATTACCATGATAATTTATCATCTAATTTATCTTGCACTGTCTTGCCGCCTAAAAATGTCTTATTTGAGATCCTGTTCTATGCAGGTAGCTGAGAATTTTAATGTGATTGTAGGCATGGAAGATATAGTGGTGAAAACTGGTGTGTACAGATGGAGTCATCACAAAAATGTAGGACAGCAAAGACGAACTGTTTCTGCTCACCTAGTTTGCTTACGGACTAGTTCATCATAGTGCGTGTATGGCATAATAAGATGATCAACATAAAAGATCTGTTTATTCTAACAATGGCTCACACTTGCAAACCTTACAGGTTTCATTGTAAAATAGGCTGTGAAGTAGTTCTGGAACTTATAGTTCAGTAATGCCTCTGCTAATAATCCACCATGAAATTAAACAGACATTTGCATTAACTCTGCTTCCTTTTTCCCTCCTGGGAGGTAAAACAAATGGAAATTCAAAATCATACTCTCTTGAATTCTAGAAAAATTTTGCCTTAACTTTGAGTTGGATTAATGAAAAGGTTATAAAATTATGATCACAGGTATGTGTGCATTACATTAATACTGATGACTGGCTCACTTTCAGAGATTTGTATGACATTTGAGGCACCAAAGAATTTTTTTGCAGTTGCAAAAAAACCTAATTTAAATCCATCATTCATTATATATACACATATATATGCACACTATATATATATATTTACATATTTAAATACATTGAAAGTTTTTAAACATACCATTAATGGGGACCATATCAGCCAAATGCACTTTCACATTTTTTTGCTTTCAAGTTATGAACTAATTTTTAAGGACCCAGTTGTCATCTGGGATATTCCCAGGCTCCCCTTTCTTTGCTTAACATTGTTAATCTAGTTAAATTTGCTTAAATATATTTGGGAAAAAAAGGTTAATTTTAGAGTATTACGGTTTTAAAAATCTGAAAACTCAGTCAGTAGATACAACAAAAATGTTTCTGTAAAGTCTTTTAAATGTACCTTTAATCTTTGGGGCTTTCTGTCTTTTCCTGGAGCTCCATTTGTTTGAAGATGCTTCAAAAACATGATTGAGACTTGTATTTTCTTTGGCTTAAGTGTGTAGATAAATGCATCTATGTACATGCATAAACTGTGACCATAATTTTTTGTACCTGCATTAAACTCATTTTTGTTCAAAGATGCTTTTCTTGGACACCACCATTTGTTTATGCCATTTGTTCAGTAAATACATTTTGGAGAACTGGAAAACTGGATTCTTACATAGGTGAGCATTAGTATCACCTAACTCCTATCAGAAATATGCTAAATTGACTTAAAGTAACAAGTGGGTGATAACATTTCTGTTTTAAGTAATGATTTTTACTTCAAAAGACAGTGCATTTTCTTTAAACTACTCTCTAATACCTGTTGGTGTTCTCAGACAGTTGCACATTAAGCAACTTTAATTACTAGCAAAAAGTTACTTGTAATGTGTGGGGAATAATTCTACATGCTTTTTACAGATTCTTTAGTTTGTCGAGCTATTATCCTATACTAAGCCTGCAACTTCTAGGGCTGAAAAAGGTTCTAAATCTAGAATTGGATGGGTTTTTTTTTTTCCCAGGCATGAAGCATTGTGATATAATTGGAAATAATTCTTCAGGATGTATTACTTTGATTCAATAAATACCGAAGTACATGTGTAATGTAAGCATGCAAATATCTTAAAGCTGCCTGAAATTATACATGAGCTTAGGAGCTTTGTTGGAACAAAGTTTGTGCATTTCATTGCTGATCATAGTATTCTCATAACGTTCCTCCAGGTAGCTATAACTTGGATCTAGACTTTCCTTTTAAGACTGTCTACTCTAACCCGATCACAGTTCACTGTAAAGGTCATGTAAGTTCTGATTTTTCAAAGGGGTGCCGCTTGGTAGGCACCTTTCACAAAAAAAAAATAAAAGAAATACTTAAAGTAGGTTTAAAATGGTCATATCTGTGGGGAAAGGTCACTGGTACTTTGGTTATTTAGCCATATTCATTAAAACTATATACATTTGTAAAGTTTGGATAATTTATAACATTAAACTTTGTGATTTTAATATCACATTGAAGGTTCAGCTGTACTCATTTATTTTATTGTTTAACACCAGTGGTATGGACAAAAGGCTCAAAAGGGGGGTGGTAGTGTTACTATTTTCTTAATTTATTTGGTACTGTATAACACCTTTCTGATTAAATGCAGTGTATGCATTTTGGGACTCTTGTTAATTTGTAAAAGCTGTTACAGGTTCAGCAAGAAAGAAAATTTGTGCTTCCTTGTTGAATGTTAAATTATTTTACTTTGCATTTTATATAAGAGTACAAATTAAAACTGAGCCATCAAACTGCAATAAATCAACAGTAGTGTTTCATTTTAAAAACTTTTTTGTACTGTACATAGATTTGTTCAATAAAACATTGTCTTTGTTGTTGATAGAAACTGATCTTGTCTTTTGGGGAATCACTCCGAAAATATTGCTGCGATGTTTATAGCTACCATGTTGTATTTGGTATATGATTGTTGCACAGCACCTGTGTAAAGCTGCCAGGTCTTGATGTTCCAGGTGTGTGGATATTTGGACTTTGAATAGACAAAATCTGTTCAATTATATCCAAGAACACCCAGGCTTACCAAGGACATTAAAACAGAACTCCTGTCTCTGTTTTTGTTTTCTTTTCTGTCCACCCAGCCCCTGTCCCATTCTCCTTGCCCTCCCCCCCCCCCCACTNCCTTATAGCTAATTAACTGCCTATTTGGGACCTTATTTAACTAAGTTTTCAAAAAGTCATAGTATACATAGATACAGATTCTTTACAAATAGATAACTGCTGAAGAAAGAAGCATGTCTGTGTGTAAGGGAGAGGAATAACTTTTTTGGTCATCAGTCTGAGACACATGAAGAACACCCCTGCTGCAGAAAAAGCTTCCATCAGCATTTGAACCTTACGACACCTGACAATCCACTCCTCAGGTTTGACTGGTTCCAGCCATCTTCAAAACACTGGCAGCTTTAAGTTCATTTATATAAATAGTCAGCCAAGTGCACTGGGAACCAGACTTTGTAATTAGTGCATACACCTGTGTCATTTACAAGCATCATATATGGTTCAGATGCCACTCCTGGATAAAGGGAATAGATCAGAACAGAAGGGGAAACACATCTCGGGACACAACAGGCCTGTGAAGTTTCTGACCTGGTAATGGAGAGCTTGGGTAGTGGTTTTTAACACGCATATAATCTTTAAGGTCCCTTCCAACCCAAACCATTGTATTATGTGATTCTACATGGAGAACAGCTTAAGTCTGACAGGGCAAAGATGGAGGTAGCAGTGGCTGGAAGGAATGTATTAAAGCTTGTGAGGGAAAGTTGTACATGGTGTTTAAAGAAACCTACAGACCCATGTTCATTTTAATGGCTTGTATGGTGTTTACTCCTGAGGGACAATGATTTCAAAATATGGTGGATGTTAATCACTCTGAAGCTATTGTGTAGGGCATAAAAGCCAGACTTGGCGCCACAAACAGGTCTGGGTGCGGCAGTTCTAAGATACCTCTTCTTGTAGTTGTTTGTCTTTCTCCAGCATAGAATTGTTAAAGTTCTCCAGTGGCTTTGCATTACAAGTACCTAATGCTGGCCTAAACATCTTGGGAAGATTGGTTGGCACTAATACAGAGCTGAGCATCAGTTGTTGCACTTAATGAGCTTATGCTTGTTTCTGATGATGCTGCTAATAGAGATAAGTAGCCTCTATTGTGACACACTTGTTTCCATTGTTTTGTTTGGTCCCCTTGATTGAGTGCTGTAGTCCAGAGATAAAGACTGTAATTGCTTTTTCCTTTTGATTCAAAAAGTTCAATGCTGTCATCTAAAACTGGTGGATTATTTAGAGTAGTTATTCACAGTCCCGTAAATTCCTAATCTTCTTTGATTGCAGTTTTTTACTGTCTTCTGCAAAATTTTGAATGGTGATTTTTTTTGGGGTAACTTTTGACTTCAAGCTTACCTTTATTTTCTGCTTTCTATAATTTTGACAAGGGCCTTGCCTAAGAAAGTTAGTAAGTTTGGATGTAAGGGTAAAAGTCCTCAAATCTCTGGTACTATGACATATGCACATTGCAGGCAAAATATGTATCAAAATGGCAATGTATACATAAGCCGTTTGATAAAGTCATTACAGAATATATTGACATATCAAATGTAAACTTTTATGCCCTAGATATTGTTTTGATTCCTTTGACATGCTGACGTTTCTGACAGAAACAATTTCTCAGTAGAACTGTACCTGAAGTTGGTAGCCCAATGTAGGCTTTTAAGTTTTCTCATTAGTAGCCCACGCCACAACACCCTAGTGTGTCCGGAAAGCAGTGCAGGAAAAGTTTGTTGTCCAGTGTTAAACATTTGGATTGTGAGGAGTAAATATTGAGCTTTGAGCCCAAGGGGAGGTTGGGGTGCCTGGATGAATGAAGCATGTAACAATTACAAGCAGCTAGACAGACCAAAGAGGTGCTCAAGGGTGCTTGGAACAGTCTGCCTAAGTTTAAGACAAAAGCCAATTTTGAGGTTGTTTGATATACAGATGACTTGTAAGTCTTGAATTTTGTATGTTGAAAGTTTAAAAAGTCATATTGGGAACATTCTTTTTTCTAATTTTTAGAATCATGTAAGAAAAAAATGTAATAATATCAATGATGGCAGCCAGGAGGTATAAAATATCAATTCAAGGTTATGAGATTAAATTGAATGAGATACAGTTAAAATTAATATGCTTCATATGGTAGCTACATACTGTTGTCCATGTTTATAACATTCTTTCAGGCCAGACATGTCATCTTTGTCCATCAGCATAATTGAAACTATAAGCTAACTTAGTGAAAAATTTACTTAATGCAATGGCCAGCATCGTTAAAGTATGTATGTAAATATCCTGATGTTATTATAGTTTATGACTGTACCCACCTACAAAACAGCTACTTCTACAGATGACTGTAAAATATATATCCGTGTTTGCTTTTGTTGTAGTCAGTAATTTCTCATTTATTTTGCTTAGCTTTCAAAGGATGGAAAAAAAAGTCTGTAACTGGTGTTTCAGTGAAGTTCAGTTCCTGCCAATCCAAATAACCTTGGATATATTTTTGCTGTCTTGCTGGTGTCAGAACAGTGCCTATGTTACTTAGAGCAGTATCTAGCACTGCCTGATATTTTCCTATGTATCAGTATCATTAAATCCAGTACTTTCTGTCTCAGTGCCCAAGTTCTGCACTGTGCTCATAGAAATAAGAGGATGGATGACTTTTTAGGGATATGATTTGCAGTAAATAAAATTCTGAATAGGGCAGGGAGGACAGGATGGTGGGAGATGATCACTTGTAGTGACTCCCCGAATTACAACTGCACTTTAATGTTATTAGAGTTCTATTCACCTTTTGTTTATGTAGGCTGATAATCATCCCGTTTCTTCCCCTTTTAGGAGGGCCAGTTTACGTGTCTTGTCAATGATCGAAGTCAATTTGGAAAGTTTTTGAATTAAAACCACAGTGAATTCTGGTCTATGGGAAAGAGGAAAAAAAAGAAAACTATTTCTGAGATTTTTCCCTTCCCCCCACCACCTCCAAAGGAGAGCACTTACAAAGTATAGGAATAAACCTTCTAAAAGTGCTGGCCTTCATTTAAAATAACAGAGGAAAAAATAAAATCAGTTCTGAACATTCAAGAGGCTCTCCAGTCTCTGTGATGATAATGCACTTTTCTCTCAGGACTAAGGGGAATGCAACCATTCCGAGGCAACCTGCCCAAAAAAAAATATTCATTGAAAACACAGCAAACATCTAAATAATGGGATTTTTAAAATAGCATCTTGGGTTGTTTTTTTTTTTCTGAATTCTAGAATATTCAGTTGGAAATTATTCGCCTAAAGGCTGCAAATCTAAACACATGTATTGAAACATAAGCAAAATGAAGGAAAAGTAATTTATATTTCTCAGATGCATTTGCTAATTTTAATAAATTCAATATTTCAGCATCAAAATTACCTTGGTGGCATGTAGGTTGTCCTATTTTTGATGAAGCAGTTTTGCTTTGTAAACTCTAATATGGATATGCAGAATTCTGCATTGCACATCGTAGTGAGAGGTCTGCTTTTTAAATGAAAAGTGTGAAGTAAGTGGTCCTACAGAATATGTAATAGCTGTATGGCAAAGGCACGTACATTATACATGAGGCTGATCTTGTCAATAGAATCTGTTACATGCTGCTCTAACTGCATAGAGAATATTGTCAATGTACACGTGAGGGGAGAATTTGGTACAGCAGACAGTAAGCATTGCTGTGTTGAATCTTTCCAGATGCTACAGGACTGAATTTTTATATGAAAGTTAGACTTAAAATTCATGAGCAAAATTGGTTCGACTGTTTCTGGTTTATTTACATTCATTGCTATACTTCAAGAGAATAGCTGTTACTCTAGCTGAATGTGTGATGGTTTTCCTTATGATGAACCTGGGAGATCTGCATGGTCAGGTTTTTAGACCTCAAAGAGGAAACAATCATCTAAAACAAATATATGTGTAACATGGGGGGCAAGGATGTGTTCTGCCTTTATGTAGATACTCATAGGTTTACAAGGTCTTGAAGATGCATTTGTTATTACAGATGTGAACAGAGCCTGTCATAAAGAAGCACTCAGTTGTTTTGTCACCTCTTGGTGCAAAAGCATCACCAGTAATTTTAAATCCTGTCTTCAAACAACAAGTCTGCATGTCCTTACAGAATCTAGGTCTTCCTGGTTTTGAAACCACAGGCAGCTTTAGCACCAAAAAGTGGCCTCCTTATGCTACCCATATTAAAGCAGGGGTTTGATAAGAGTGCCTGCTTTTTCTGCCCCAGTGAGGTCAAGGGACTCGTAGCACCTGTATTTTTCTCAGCACCAACCCTCATCTAGTTTATGGTTCTTAGCTCAACTGAAGCTTCTGCTGTCGTCTTTTTAGTTCATCTCTCCTCCTTTTGCTTTTCTCTCCCTAACCTGTGAAGTGACCTTCATTGGTTTTTCTGCCTTTGAGAAAATACTGCCAAGGGGCAGAGCAGCACAAGCCTCGCATGTAGCAGAAAGGCAGCTTTGGTTTACAGAACTTACAGAAACTTTGGCTTATCTAAACCTTGGGCAGGTGCTGTGCTGTCACATTTCCTGCTTTTGCGGACCTGTGTAGTGTGCTTGGCATTAGTTCCCAAGATGTCCAGCAGCTCCCTCAGCCGTGAGTGTAAGACCTCCTCCACAGCGCAGGGGCTGCATCTCACATGCCCAAAGATGGGTCAGTCCAGCTGAAGTGACCCCCGTAGATGTTACCACGGCTTCAGGCCTAGCAGTAGACTTACGAAGGCTGCTAGCACTGAGCGCTGGCCCCAGCGGGCACAAGGAGCCATCCCCCACAGCTGCACCCTGCCACGATCCTGGTTCCTACACAGCCTCTCCCTACCTCCCTCCCTCCCTGGGCAGGCTGCGGACCTGCTTGGAAAGACGGTGATGTGTTGGCTCTGCATCAACGATGAAAAACGGTCATTAAAGTAACCACTTGTGGGAGATGGGGATTCTGTTCTCCCTGGCGGCCGCTGCGGGGCCTGCAGGCGGCCGGGCTGGGGCCAGCTGCGCAGGGCGGGTGGGTCTGGGCAGCGCGTGGCAATGCTGCGCCCAAGGCTTAAAGGGCACAGGAAGAAACTTCTGATGGAAGGGGCGGGTGATACTTAATTATAAACTCTTCATAAATATAATACATAACGTGTGTACATTTAAGTTCACTTTCTTGTGGCTTTCCCCCACCCGCGGGCCGGGCGGGCGGGGCCTGGACCCCCAACCCGGCGGAGGTTTCTCTTGTTGCCGGCAGGAGGCCCCGAGCCCGGGCTTGCCGCTCTGCCCCCGGCGGAACCTTAGTGCTAGCCGCTATTTCCACCCGGTGCCTACCGGCGATTGCACAGCGGAGGGCTGCTTAGACCTCCGTGACGGAAGGGGCCGTTGCTAGGACTTCAATGTGGGAAGCGGCGGCGCCTCCAGCTCCGGCGGGGCGGACGATGGCGTCGCTGGGGCTGAGCGAGCGGGAGCAAGCCGGGTGTCGTGAGCTCCTGGAGTTTCTGGAGACTGAGGAACTTTTAGCGCTGACGGACACTGTCACCAACCGCCTGGTGCACCCGGAGAGCCGCCAAGGTGTGCGGAGCCCCCAGCGGGACCGCTGACAACTGCGGCGGCCTGCTCGGCCCGGCCCGGCCGCCTCTCGGTCCCGGGATGGGGGTGCTGGAGCCTGCCGCTTGGCCGCCGGCAACGCAGCCCCACCCGGGCCGGACGCGGAGGTGGGGCCGGGGGCTGCGGGCTGGGCCGGGCCGACTGACCGCGGCGGGTTTTGGGGTAGGCGATCTGGGCAGGTGTGCTGGAGCTGTCTGGGGGGTTGGCAGCGTCCTGCCGGGGTGCAGGGCTGTGCGCGACATCTGCGGCTGCGTCTTGGTGGGGTTGTAGCTGTTGGGGACCTTTTCTTCCAGTGGACCTGCCGGTGGGCCTGCGTACATCCGAACAGCGCCGCGGTTTGGCTGCTGGGAGTTGGGGGTTTGATTTGGCCAAGGAACTTGCGGCTTATGGTGGCTTTTC
>VZTO01002021.1:74150-108910 GCA_013400615.1 Syrrhaptes paradoxus
TTCAATGTGGGAAGCGGCGGCGCCTCCAGCTCCGGCGGGGCGGACGATGGCGTCGCTGGGGCTGAGCGAGCGGGAGCAAGCCGGGTGTCGTGAGCTCCTGGAGTTTCTGGAGACTGAGGAACTTTTAGCGCTGACGGACACTGTCACCAACCGCCTGGTGCACCCGGAGAGCCGCCAAGGTGTGCGGAGCCCCCAGCGGGACCG
This sequence comes from Syrrhaptes paradoxus, assembly GCA_013400615.1. NCBI lineage: Eukaryota > Metazoa > Chordata > Aves > Pterocliformes > Pteroclidae > Syrrhaptes > Syrrhaptes paradoxus. The sequence goes on from VZTO01002021.1 coordinate 74,355, forward strand.
CTGACAACTGCGGCGGCCTGCTCGGCCCGGCCCGGCCGCCTCTCGGTCCCGGGATGGGGGTGCTGGAGCCTGCCGCTTGGCCGCCGGCAACGCAGCCCCACCCGGGCCGGACGCGGAGGTGGGGCCGGGGGCTGCGGGCTGGGCCGGGCCGACTGACCGCGGCGGGTTTTGGGGTAGGCGATCTGGGCAGGTGTGCTGGAGCTGTCTGGGGGGTTGGCAGCGTCCTGCCGGGGTGCAGGGCTGTGCGCGACATCTGCGGCTGCGTCTTGGTGGGGTTGTAGCTGTTGGGGACCTTTTCTTCCAGTGGACCTGCCGGTGGGCCTGCGTACATCCGAACAGCGCCGCGGTTTGGCTGCTGGGAGTTGGGGGTTTGATTTGGCCAAGGAACTTGCGGCTTATGGTGGCTTTTCAGATCTTAAGCACTTATTTTTCTCTCTTAGACCTGGCTTCCTCTTACTCTTCTCCTTCCCCGAGAGTGTCGGGCACTCCTGTGGCCTTGCTATGTCTAGTAGTGTTTAAAAGTGTGCTTAAAACTGGGATGTCTCTCGCTATTTGCGTTAATGACGTTTGCTTTCAGCTTTTGGAAGGGTAAAACACCAATCAAATCTTATTTTTTGTAGAACGATGCACTTTCAGGTGTGACCATCCCCCATCAGTTTGTAGATGTTAGGGTTTGTTTCGTAAAACTTAATTTTGTGTGTGAGTTACTTGAGGCTACTTGGCATGTTGCCCCGAAATATACTCATCCAACAACCTTGAGTATGTTTGATAGGATATAATTCAGACCTGTAAGATTTGCTAAACGCATTTCTTAAAACAGTCTTATGCCTGTAGTTTTTCTTCTTGCTTTTTTTTAATCTACTTTTTTTGCAGCAGTTGTAGCTTAAATGAAAAGTGGGGTTTTTTTTATTTTTATTTTTTTACTTCAGCTTTGATTATTCTTGTTTCAACTTAACAGTTTTCATAGCTAGCATGTTAAGTACTGCGCCTCAGTTCAGGTGAGAACTGGCTGCCGCAACTACTTTAAAAGTGAATTTCAGTTTATTGTGTTTCCTAATTTTGACAGAGAACCTTGTAGCTGAATTTTTTTGAATATTACATTTCCATGCACTGTCGTGTTATGACGCGTAGTGTTTTCTTATGAAACTGAGAGCAGTAATTTTATTAGCGTGGAAATAAAACAGATTTAATTCCATTTCCATGAGTCTTCAGAAACTTAGATGGAACCTCATTTTCACAAACTACTGTGTGTTGTCTGAAAAACTGCAGACTTCTGCTACTAGAATTCATGCAGGGAATCAGAGATTACTTTAGTTATTTCTCTGTGTTTCTGTCCATTTTCTGTTCACAAGAAACATTTGAAAACTTGCTTATTCTTCAAAGTAGCAACGCTTTCTCTGACACGTTCAGAAATCATGTGAACTATCTATTTGATGCAGAAATTAAGATTTACATTCCATGTTCAGAAGAACCATAAAAGATTTGTCTGTTTCTTCTTTCTCTGTATAATCTTGCTTCCAAGAAGACAGGTGGATGGCTTATTTTGAAATATCCTGGAGCTTTTCAAATGGAGAATGAAACAGGAAGCCCTAAATAATATCATGTTAAATTAACTTATTTTGAAGTTAAGGTTAGCTGTATCTCAGGAAGTATAAGTGAAATGCATTATGTGCAAGAATTTTTATACTTCTTGAAGCATACGGAGTTTCTAAACAGCTTCAAAATGCTTGGAGAATATTAGTAATTTAATTTGAAAGAAAATGTTGCATCCTTTTCATCAAGCTCTGTTTGAGATACATAAGTCCCAAGCAGTCATCCATACTGGAAGCAGCGATTACCAGGTAGCAAGGTCTTAAGTAAAAACAGCACAATTTTTTTAAACATGTTTCCAAGTCTTTGGGTATCTTCTGTGTCTAATACGATTAGGTCCGATTTCAGTTTGCAAACAAACTGTTAAGTCTTTGCATTTCATTTAGGCTTGTTTTGTACTGTGTTTGGAGGTGCTGGTCAGGACTTCAGGAAATGGCATAGGTTTGGGTGTTAATTATGAGAGAAGCAATTGCTAACTTAAATTTCTTTACTTCCAGAAGCCATTCATGCCATTTTGGTTTACAGCCAAAGTGCAGAAGAACTTTTGAAACGCAGGAAAGTCTGTCGAGAAATAATTTTTAAGTATTTGGCAGCACAAGAAATTCCAGTGCCTCCTTCCTCTGAGAAGCATCTACTCATTGATCGGGTAAAGCAGTACTGGAGTGGGCAGCTTACAACACATACCTCAGAGTCAAGGGAGAGAAAACCGCACACAGAGGTGAGCGCTGCTTTCTGAAAGACGTGAAGATGCTTAGCATTGCTTTCTCAGGATAACCAGTGTAAATGTTCTAATGTAAAAAATGTGGCTCTTCACTTGTATTTAGGAAGGTACTGAATCTCTTTAACTCTTGTTTTGTTTGGTTTTGTGGGGTTTTTAGTGGTGTGTGTAGTTTGGGGTTTTTTTAGTGGTTGGTTTGTTTTTTGTTTTTTTGTTTTTTTGTTATTCCATCACTTAAAGGTGTCTGTGCCGAAGTATCACTGGAGATCACAGTCTTCGGCTCTATCTTGCAAAGTGTATTAGTACATTTGAACCCTAATGTGTGGTGTAAGCTAAAATAGAGGATATTTCCAAATAATTCTGTGGATTCAAGGACAACTGAAAACAGTGTTAATGATACAGAAACCCTGAATATCCTCTTGTCATTTTTTAATGTGGTGGATCTTCTTAAACTTTTGGTATAGATCAGGGATTTCCAATCATCCTCCAGCCACACCAGGCACTAGCAATACCGTTGGGATGTCACAACAAAGAGATGCTGCTTATAGCAGATTATAGGGCAAAACCATCTGTCAGACTGTGGTCTAAAATGTTGTGGAGAAGGGAGGGAATGGAGAGAGAATTGCCTTTTTGTAAGTGGCCCTGATCTACTTCTAGAGACAGTGCAATCAAAGTAGCACTGGCTGTAAGCTATTTTCCTTTTTACCTCTTGCAGTTAAAGTACAGAATGGATTTTAGTGTACTTTTATATCATTGAAATGTAAAGTTTTTAGCAGTACCAGGTCTGTGTCATTTTTTTCCCATGATAGTAACACTTAATACAGTGTAAATAAGTGTGTTTTGGCAGTTACAAGTTATTTTGAAGTTCAAAATTTTTACATTTACCAAATCTTCGCGGTGTAGTGAACTTTCAGTGTTCTACTAGTCTTGGATCTTTACCATGTGGTTCTGAATAGCCACCTTGCTCTTTCAAGTCTTGTGCTTCTGAGACCTAATGGGCACTAGCCCCACCAGCTGGACTATCAGAGCTCTGAAGCTGTTGATAACCTGTTGCGTTGAGCTTTCTTTCAGGGAGTAACTGATGAGAATTATGATTTATCTGAGAATTGTTTTCAAAACAATTTTTGTGTGCATACTTTGTAGAAAAAAATCTTACTCTTGCAAGAACACTTCCCAAATATTACCCCATAGCCAAGTTTTATGATTGAAGATAAGTAAATTATATTTTCCAAAGTACTTAAAACATATTTACAAAGAATGAGAAGTTCAACTGGTTTATTTACCACACACATCTTTCTTTGCCTTTGTTTTCTCTTACTTCTTGTGGCCCTCACCATTTTGAAGAAATGGATAACATAAACCTATGTAACAGAATTAGAAATTAATTACAGTTTATTGTGAAACAAATACAGCATTTCTGTATAGAAGTCTCAAAATTTTTCATGCTTAATTACTTAACACTTAAAACATACTTAATTTAATACTTACTAGACTTTGGTATTAGCAAACTTGACATTTGATTTACTTCTAAAAGGCTTGCTGTCAAGTTGGAAATACTGAAAAGCCCTACAACATAACTGTGCATTTGGTCCTTCTTCAAAAAGCACATCACCTTACAGTTGGAGGCCATATGTCTTTACATTGGAAAATTTGGGTGATTTTTCTTGTGTAAGAAAACCTTACCTATAAACTGCTTGTGTACAGATAGGCTCACGGGACTATTACTTGAACATCTGATTGCTGCCTTTTACAGTGATGCATCCTTCAGATAGAAGTGTCTTCTAAACCAAATGTGTTTTTATAATCAACTGAAAAATCTATTAAATATGTAATTGCTAAGCAACTTGTTTCCTCAGTGTTTGTACTTAATTTTTGCTATTCTTCTACACAGTTGTAGACGTAGCAAGAATTCAACTGTAAGGAACAGATTTTTTTTTTTCCTTAGTTTGACCCGTAATATTGTCTAAAAAATTCTTTCTGCTTACTCTGTTGTAGTACGTATTTAGTGATACAACACTTGGAGTGGTTTGTCACCCTCTTCTGATATAGTTTTAATAACATGACCATTGGTTCCTCACAGAGACTTGTTTTTGCTGCTTACTGCGAATTTGGCTTCAAAACTTTAGACCTACCACTCTATTTTTGGTCTCAGCAGCTCATAATGAAATGTAAATGTTATTTTGAAGTATTTCTTATTCCCCTACATCTTAGATGTATTTTAGGAGTGTGTGTGTGTAATTTTCTGTAAAACAAGGAAAAAAGGGCAGAAGTGGCTTGATCATAACTTACGGGGAACTAGTGGAAGACGTGTTTTGAGTAGCTTCGTGCTTTCTTTCACTGACCTTTTTCTTCTCTAAGACTTCTAAACAAGACAAGAATCTTTCACTGAGCCTTTTCAAATTATTCTTTGACGGTTTGGCTGCCTGCTAGCAATGTTTACTTTGTCTCACTCGTTAAAAATACTTTATTGGCAGATTCAGGATTGAACAAAGGATTTTATGACAGTCTGAGGGAAGAGTTTAATGACAGGCTGAATGGAGTTGTCTTTATTCCCAGAGTCAGCCTATGCTGCTATGTGAAAATCCCTGCAGCCTTCCTATCCCAGTGTCATGTTGTCTCAGTCTGTTTTAAGTGACAAGTTGTACAATTAGAAAAGTAACTGAGATTCCTCCAGACTCTTGTCTGTTTTGGCAGAGCAAAGGTAACATAAGTTATGGTTTTCTTTGTTTTGGGCTCTTTACCTATTAAAAATATGGTGGAGATTACAAACATCACTCATGAAAGTGACCAAGTGTCTTTTGGATGATTTTTGGCAGTCTTGCTGACAAACAGGGCTAAATTCAGGCATGTGATCTGGTGAAGAAAAAGTTCTGGAGCACATCAAGTTTCAGTTCTTCCTGGATTAGTTGTGTATTTTGTTAGTGTATTCCACTGACATAAGTAAAATACCCTCATAAATCATAAGTATTCTCTCAGCTTCAGGTATTAGGTGTGCATATTCAAAAGGTGACTTCCCAGTAAGTCCTATTTGTTCTTAACAGCTGTATGAAGGTGCAGAGTCCAACACAATTCACCAAATGAAAAAGTACTAAACAGAAGAGACTGAAAGCAAAATGAAACAGGAAAGCCATGTCAACATAATTCCTTATTAATAAGCACATTTTAGTAAATTGATGCCCATTAATATGGGATTAGTTTATCAGGTTGTGTCTGTATCCTTGTTTTTCCGTAAGCTTTTGGAAATGTAAAGGCCAGTGAAAAATTACTAGCCCAGGTACTTTTTACTCAGCAGAGCTTTTGTTTCTCAGTGTGAGAATCCTGATCTCATGGAATTTGTTCAAAAATCCTTCCCTACCCTTTTTCAGTAGAACCAAAATTTTCCTCTTTGTTTATAAATTGTAGAGCAAGACAAAACTGAAGGACTAGTCTAACTGTAATTCAAAGAACCTGCTCTGATTCTCTAGATAAGATTATTATGATCTTAAATGAGGTTTTATTTTTTTTGTTTTTCTTCAGGCACTCTGTCTCAGAACACTTGAAGAAGACTTAATTCTGTTTAAAATAAGTATTACATGATTTTGTGTTGTTCTAAGTGGTAATTGTGCATGTTAAGGATAAATAATTCTAAGAAAAAAAATGTGCTTGATTGCAGAGTCATGGAGAGAGATACAAGTCACCACAAGATGATATTCGTAATCTAGGAGAAGTATTCTGTCAATGGTTCTTTGAACTCCTGAACTCTCAACATCCCTTGGCAGTAAAATCGGAAGAAAGATGGGGACCACAGCATTTTTGGGAGGATGCTAAAATGAAGTTCTGGTATAATACGTTAGAAAGAAACATGGAAGAATATATTGGTGCAGAAATGGTGAGCCTTCGTCTGCTTGCGTTGATTAAAGAAGAATATCTTCTATTCAACCCTAATTTGAATGCCAATGGACTGAAATGCGCCATGTCTCCACATGGGTTAGTACTGGTAGCAGTGGCTGGCACGGTACATAGAGACAACGCTTGTTTGGGCATCTTTGAACAGATTTTTGGACTCATTAGCTGTCCTGCTAGGGAGACTACATGGAAAATAAAAGTTGTGAACCTTAAAATAGTCGGACAGAATGCTCTGAAACCTGGGATGCAAATTGAAAAGCCCTCCCTAAATTATGAGTCAAACCAACTGCAAGAGTTGTATGATGGGAAAGAACTGACTGTGTTTGAACAGAAATTTTGAGCAATTCTTTCACAACTGAGTGATTGGGTGAGGCAGGGCAACATGCGTCACTTGTAGTGCCTAGTTGAATATTGAAATGGTTGCGGCCTTGTGATGTCTCTTTTCTGAGACAGATTTCCTGTATGACAAAGTGAGATACAGAGTCTAAAGTATTAAGACAGGTGAAGCTTTTGTCCACCTTTCCAAGAGCTAATGAATATTCAGAGTATTACTCTAGATACTGTACTGTACTTGGGAGTGAAGTTAGTTTGTTTATTCTTGTTTCCAAAACATGGTTACATTTAAATATGANATTAGGTGTGCATATTCAAAAGGTGACTTCCCAGTAAGTCCTATTTGTTCTTAACAGCTGTATGAAGGTGCAGAGTCCAACACAATTCACCAAATGAAAAAGTACTAAACAGAAGAGACTGAAAGCAAAATGAAACAGGAAAGCCATGTCAACATAATTCCTTATTAATAAGCACATTTTAGTAAATTGATGCCCATTAATATGGGATTAGTTTATCAGGTTGTGTCTGTATCCTTGTTTTTCCGTAAGCTTTTGGAAATGTAAAGGCCAGTGAAAAATTACTAGCCCAGGTACTTTTTACTCAGCAGAGCTTTTGTTTCTCAGTGTGAGAATCCTGATCTCATGGAATTTGTTCAAAAATCCTTCCCTACCCTTTTTCAGTAGAACCAAAATTTTCCTCTTTGTTTATAAATTGTAGAGCAAGACAAAACTGAAGGACTAGTCTAACTGTAATTCAAAGAACCTGCTCTGATTCTCTAGATAAGATTATTATGATCTTAAATGAGGTTTTATTTTTTTTGTTTTTCTTCAGGCACTCTGTCTCAGAACACTTGAAGAAGACTTAATTCTGTTTAAAATAAGTATTACATGATTTTGTGTTGTTCTAAGTGGTAATTGTGCATGTTAAGGATAAATAATTCTAAGAAAAAAAATGTGCTTGATTGCAGAGTCATGGAGAGAGATACAAGTCACCACAAGATGATATTCGTAATCTAGGAGAAGTATTCTGTCAATGGTTCTTTGAACTCCTGAACTCTCAACATCCCTTGGCAGTAAAATCGGAAGAAAGATGGGGACCACAGCATTTTTGGGAGGATGCTAAAATGAAGTTCTGGTATAATACGTTAGAAAGAAACATGGAAGAATATATTGGTGCAGAAATGGTGAGCCTTCGTCTGCTTGCGTTGATTAAAGAAGAATATCTTCTATTCAACCCTAATTTGAATGCCAATGGACTGAAATGCGCCATGTCTCCACATGGGTTAGTACTGGTAGCAGTGGCTGGCACGGTACATAGAGACAATGCTTGTTTGGGCATCTTTGAACAGATTTTTGGACTCATTAGCTGTCCTGCTAGGGAGACTACATGGAAAATAAAAGTTGTGAACCTTAAAATAGTCGGACAGAATGCTCTGAAACCTGGGATGCAAATTGAAAAGCCCTCCCTAAATTATGAGTCAAACCAACTGCAAGAGTTGTATGATGGGAAAGAACTGACTGTGTTTGAACAGAAATTTTGAGCAATTCTTTCACAACTGAGTGATTGGGTGAGGCAGGGCAACATGCGTCACTTGTAGTGCCTAGTTGAATATTGAAATGGTTGCGGCCTTGTGATGTCTCTTTTCTGAGACAGATTTCCTGTATGACAAAGTGAGATACAGAGTCTAAAGTATTAAGACAGGTGAAGCTTTTGTCCACCTTTCCAAGAGCTAATGAATATTCAGAGTATTACTCTAGATACTGTACTGTACTTGGGAGTGAAGTTAGTTTGTTTATTCTTGTTTCCAAAACATGGTTACATTTAAATATGAGTTGGCAGCAGTATGTAATGAGCGAGATGAGTTGGAGTTCACAAGCTGCAAGTTGCTTCTCTTCAGGTCACCAGTTTAAACTCTTATCTGAGTTGTAACAGGAAGTCATTGCTTCAGGCTTTTGGAAACTGGGATTGGTGAGTGTCTAAATGGACATGTAAGTCCCCAGAAAACCATCTGTCAGTTTAGGAGTTTTTGGAGAGAACAGACAAAATAACCTGGATGGAGACTGCTGCCATTTACATTCTAAATGTGGTTCTGTCACTGAACAATAAAAGTGGTTTAATGGGGCAATGCAGAGAACTTAACATTGTTGAAGTATTTTTCTCTTTGGGTTAATAGATTCCTTTCCTTTTACCTTATGGTTCCAACTTTGTGATAAATACAAACTCTGTGGTGTTCTATCTGTGTCCCCATGCAGACAAATTTGAGGTGGTTGCCCAAGCATCCATTTCTAGCACTGACTCTTGGATCAAGCAGCTGATTACATGACTTACATCAGCACTGTATGAACCGAATTCTTTGTTAATTATTTTGTATATACTTAAAACAGAGTTTTTAATATAAAAGTTGTGATTTTTGTATGTTTTCTCAAAATAAGAGTTTTATCTGTTCTGAGATGCTTCATTACATTGACTGGAAGTCAGTTTGTTAACACTGGGTGGTTACAATGACAAGTAAAATTACTACTTAATAACTGAAATTATTGCCATTGGAGAACTTGAATTTTTTTAGATTTTTTTTTTTTACGTTTTGACAAATGGTAAAATTATGGGTCATTGAGAGGAAACAATAAGATTCAGGTAGGCACAGAGCTTATTTTTATGAACTGTCTGAATGTTGTGTTCACTTTAAAAATTTCTAAAAGAATTTATTTTCTAAGCAAAAGTTCAAATATGGTGTTGGAATGTTCTTTCACAATAAACAGTTGAGTTGTGACTTCTTCAGCTACTGATGTATAATAAATAAAAATCACCCTGAATTTACAATTCAGAAGAAGCAGTTTCCTTGTGTGTGTTTAGAATTCTTTTACAGGTGAGGGCGAAAGCCTACATAACTGCCTAAATGGATACCTTTTCAACGTTCAGTCTGACAGTCTAATTCAACTAAGTATTTTGTAGTGTGTAACTGGTAGTGTAGCTATTACTTTAGTCAGTGTAGTTTTCATTACTGCTTTAAGCTGATGTGGTGCGGGTGGTCCCCTTCCTGCACTCAGGTACCTGTCCTTGCTTCCTTGTGTTGGCATTAGCGGGTGTGCTAACTCTGAAGAAGAGGGAGTGCAGACTGATCCCAAAGAACACGAACTCATTGCCAGAAACCCTTCAGGCTGGTCAGCTCTGTAGGAAGGCTGGCTGTACAAGTGCTCATGTCGGCTTGAGGAACAGAGATGAGAATTTGTTTTTTTTGGTGACAACCTGAATTTCTGTGGGATTAAGCAAGTAATGAAATAGCAGTCTTTGTTAATTCTTACACTGCAAACATTTATGCTTGACAGTTTCAAAATACTGAATGCAAGGAATGTTGTAAATCAGTTTTTTGCTAAGGCGGGTGCCTAATGAACTTGTTCTGACTCCTTCAGTTCTCCTATACAAAGTATGCAAGAAATTGTTGTCACAGTTTTGTGGCCTCTGTGTAAATGCCTGTTCTGTTGGAGTGGGTGCTGTGTGATCTACTGATGACCTATTGGTGTGGTTGCTGTGCTTGGCATTGTTGATCAGGCTGTTAAGAATCTGCATACATTAGTCTGTGCTCATTAGCTGCTGAATGATAACTGATTTTTGCAGCAGCTAATTTCCATGTGTGCTTGTGGATTGCTCCAGGAGCAGCTGGGATCAGCAGTTGATGGCTGCTGATGAGCAGCAGTTATCCCAGGCTGCTGCTGCAAAATGCAGGAAATGGTACAGTATTTGCTCTTTACAGCCTCACCACCTGAATATTTGGTAGGCACTGGCAGTCAGCTGATCCTGAGTAACTGTGGTTTTGCAGTTATTAACTGGTATGACTTTTTATCCTATGATATACTTTCCTCTTTTTCTCCCATACCTTTCTTTCGAAAACATACTTATCCCTTCTAAATGCATTTTATTTCTACTTGGAATAAAAGATTCCATTTTTATAATGGTTCTTCAGGCTCTCCATCTTGCAAGGAAGCAGAACTGGGTTTTGAAAGCTGCTGCCTGACAAGTCAGCACCGGCTGACCTGTTTGCAGTTGGGTTGTAGAGGAAGCAGAGAGGTGTCAGTGCCTCTGCTCCTTGACATATCATAGAATCACAGAATGGTTTGGGTTGGAAAGGACTTTAAAGATCATCAAGTTCCAACCCCCCTGCCATGGGCAGGGACACCCTCCACTAGACCGGGTTGCTCAAAGCCTCATCCAGCCTGGCCTTGAACACCTCCAGGGATGGGGCATCCACAGCTTCCCTGGGCAACCTGTTCCAGTGTCTCACCACCCTCATAGTGAAAAATTTCTTCCTAATGTCTAGTCTAAATTTACCCTCTTTTATATATTTTGTGCCATGTGAGAGTTGAGAGGTCATAGCTGCAGTACTGCACCAGAGGATATCACTGATTTTTCCAGTGTTCTGATTATTGCTTATAATTAGTATCCTTACTGGCAGTTCAGAATTCAATTTTCAAATCGGTCACATTCAGATTTTTTTTTTTTTTTACAGTAGAAAAACACTTAACTGCAGGGTAAATTTGAGAAGGTACTTTTAGCTTAACCTTGTCTTTAAGGAAAAAGTTTGGACTTGTTTAAATGGAGTACAGCCAAAAAACTTGACATATTTATGGGCGTTACTTCATCACTCCCTCTAGATGCTGCTGTTCAGAGATGAAGTAACTTCTAGTTCCTTTAACTTTGGAAACAATGACCATTTTAGTTGCATTTAGGAGATTCAAAAATTAAATAAAACTTCTTTAAAACTGTTTTCATCAGTTTTCCTCTGTATCACTATTTAGTCAAGGTTCAAGACAAATATTTTCAGTAACAATTTATTGCATCTGTCACTGCTACTTAGGCTGAAATGCTGAATTTATAATTTCTAGATTTATCTCTGGAAAGTAATTTGATAGTAAGCAAAATACTGACTTGGAACAAAGCAGGCAGAACTTTCTGAATTGTATAAATGTTAAACAGTGGAAACTGTGACCCTCTGTTTTAATCAGCCACACCAGATGGATTTAAATTTTTTGTTTCTGAAGCAGGAAGCTTGAAAATCTTAAAGCAATATATGATGAGCAGAACCTCAGTGATCATGCAGGCCAGCTACCTTACTGCAGGTTATGCTTTATTGCTTTGGCTGTGCTTCCCCTCCTTATGCAGGAGAAAAGTAATCACAAGGAGACCTTACACAGTGCATTAAACAACTTCTAGCTTGTGTCTGTGTTTTAAATATTCAGCAGTGCTCAATTGGATGTTATTTTATCAAACTTGTAATGAAAGAAATGTGTTCTTTCGATCCTCACTTCCTCCATGAAATTAATATTTAAAGTGTATTTAAGAATTTGTAAAAGGTGTCTAATATTCTTCATCTGTGTCCTGCTTGCTTACTAATCTGAGGAGGAAATCTTAAGGTGGATGATGAGTCTTCGTCAAAATACTTTCTAAGTTTTATTTTTTCCCCTCATAAATTGCAAAGGAAGAGGAACATTGCAGACTTTACTGTCTGGTTTTCTTAATGCATGTACCATTAAGTGATCTGTCAGTTTGACTGTTTCCTACATCCAGTGCCCTGAACTTAAAAACCTCAATGCTTATTTCAGGTACTATTTCAAAAGGTGTGAATTCTTCGTTGCTGTTGGAAAGACTATTTCATATCTCAGATGAGCTCTAGTTTATGAGTTCACAAATTTATTGTAGTACACTCTGGTGATGGATGCAGAAATAGCTCAGTTGTTAAACTGTTGGATTGAGGGAAACTATTTGTTTGGGATGGTGAAAGTTTTTTCACTTGGAATGTTTGCAAGCAGTAGCATTTCTCACACTGGCTGCAGAGTACCTACAGTCCTCCTCACATATCTTAATTGAAGTTAGGCAGGATAGAAATGACAGAGTATCCCCGCTAAACACTCTATGAAAGTGCAGGTGCTTAATTCTGTGTGGGTGGGGGGGTGGGGGGTCTGGTGCCTTCAGAAGCACATAGATCTCCTAATTAGTAGTTACTTTGAAATTGGAAGCTAACAGTACATCAGACACTAAATACTGCTAGGGACATTTCTTTGAGCTAGGAGTCATACTGTCTTTGTGGATCAGAAGTGAAGCCTGCTATAGGATGCAGGGGTGGGCAGTTGTCTGCAGGAGAATCAGCTGTACCAACCCATCTTCTGCTCCAGTGTTTGAACAGGTGCTTGTGCTGTGTTTTTTTCAGACAGGCTGTAGGAAACTGTCTTAATGCAGTACACCTCGTAGGCATGGACTTCATGCTTTTCAAATAGTGTGAATTTGACTTTGTTTGTAAAATCTTTACTTTTTTTGGCAGTTGGAATAATTTGCATAAGTCAAATGATTTTTGTGGCCTGTAGCTGAAAACTGATTTAGTATGACTTGCATAATTGTTTAAAGAGAGCAACAGATCTAAAGATGGTGATGGAATGTGTACAGTAGGTTCATCCTACAGAGTGATGCCAGGCAGTACTTGGTGGCGGGAAAAATCCTGGTGTTAGAAAATGTGAAAGGTTATGACAGCAGCAAGACCATGTCATTGCAGAGTGCTGTATCTTTACCCTCTCTGTATATTTTATCAGATGTTAAGATCTAGTGTTACCTATAATGTACAAATGCAGCTACTTTGCCAGCAGGACATCACTAGGAACTGCAGTGTTTTCTTGTATCAATCTTCAAGCAACACCTGCTGCAATATTTTTTTTTTTTTAGCTTGCAACTAATTTCTTGATCTCTTCAAACTAAACTGAGAGAACTTGACAGGTTTACTGTTATGTGTGAAGAACTGGAGGAGAAGAATGTTTGTTTGATATATTGATTTTTTTCTCTAGTTCCAAGTGATTTTGGACAAATGCCACATAGTTTTGACAAACTGCTTGTAAGAGTCACCGATATTATCAGAGTGAACTCTAAAAACAGGTAAGTAATGCCACCTTCTTGTTAGTTGTTTCCTCTTATGCATGCTCATATTTGAAATTCAGTGTGAAGCTCTTCCAAGACCGTGAATGACATAAGCAGCTAAATAAGGCATTCCAGGTGATGGACTTTCGCACTTCTTTATTGTTCTGCCCTTTTTTTTTTCCTGTTCTAATTGTCTTCATTATGGCAGGAAATTTTCCATGTTTCCATGTCAGAAGACGCTTCTGTTTCTTTTTGCATTGCTTGCTGTTTCTTGTGATCCTTTATCTTTCCCGATAGCTTGTTCTTTTTCCCCTAAGTGTTTGAGAAGAGTAAATTGTGCAAGGTGATCAAGATCTGTAAAAAGAGAAACACAGGCCATCAATAAAGAGAGCAAAAATCATAGGATTTGGCCTTTAGCTTATGCAATGCACTTCAGTGTTCGAAGGATTTTGGTTTTGGAGACTTACTGCAGATTGCAAGTTTATCTTTTTCAGGAAACAATGTAGACATCCTTAGTTAAATGTAGTGTTTCTCCCACAGTTTGGAATTAGCAGGAGCCGCTGTCAACTCCTATTTTTCCAGATGCATTTTACTATGAACTGTCAGACTCTGGTTTCGAGTGTGATGTATTCACCAGCACAGAATGTAGAGCTCTGCTACCTTCTGTACAGTTATAACATGCTTACAGTGCAGCTGGCAATTTAAATAGTGCTAATAGCAGGGACCAGAGTAGCCAGACAGGAAAGAGGTAAACTTATTTAGTCCACCCATCAGTAAAGAGTGCTAAAAGATGGGCAGGTAAGGCAGTTTACGTGGGTCCATGTGCAGGAAGGTTGGAGGACAAGGAGCTAGCAACTGAGAGCTGTGACCACAGCAGTACTTGCTGGAGTGCCTCATTAATCAAGGAGGGAAAGACATTAAAGAGCAGAATTTTATGTATACTGACAACATGTCCACTAGTGTTGAGATCCTTAATCTGAGTTTCAGTTTGTGACTGATGTCAAGTTAAACCTCTCTCCTGGAAGACTAATTAGCCTGTTTGCCATATAAGTAAACATGGAATGTGCAGTGATGCCAGTCGATTGCAAGGTATCCTCTTTTTTAAACTCATTTTCAGCTCTCAGTGTAGAAAGGAACGACCTCGTCTAACTAGAGGACTGATAACAGTGTTGTAATCGTCCCTGCTCTATCTGCAGGAAATCCAGGGGGCTGGGGTTAGCCTCAGCAGGCACAGTGGCCTTTGGGTGACATCTGGTGGCAGATTCATTGCTTGCCTGCAGTCGCACACTTGATCAACTCTGCACTGGTGCAGGCACAGGCACTCGGGGCTTGCTCTCGAGGCAGGGGAGGAACTGCCTGCTTTATTCCTTTCGTTGCTGGCAATGAAATGGGCTGACATTGCCAGGGGCTCCCTTGCCTTGATCAAAAGGAAGGCTCGAAGGCAATCCGTCAGCCCTTGATAAGGATCTGAAGGATGTTTTAAAGATTTAAACCCATCAGTGATGTCAAGCTGTGATATTCAGGAAACCTGTTGTTCTAGGATTGTAGAGGGAAACATTATGGTGATAAGGTGGCTTCCTGGCAACAAAATTTCAGCTGACTTGTTAACAAATGCATTTCTTTTGGCATCTGTTTCCCTGTTGTTTTTTTTGGTTTGGTTGTTGGGTTTTTTTTGTTTTGTTTTTTCTTTTCCAGAATGCCTAGCTCTATTGGCTGGGATCCTGAAGGTAGCACAGTTGCTGTTTCTCAATATTGCTTGTAACTGAAAATCCTAACCACCTCTCAGGCCCAATGAGAGGAGGATTGCCTTCATTCAGAGGTAGTTCATGTTGTGTTCAAAGTGTACCTTCTTTTTTACTTTTTTTTTTTCCAGGTTCCTCAGTTCTTATTGCAAATTCCAATGAAGCAGCCAAATTAAATATACTAGAACTAATTTTAGAGTAGAGAAGCTAGACATGCCAGGTCCATCACATTTTGTGTAGAGTGGAATGAGAAGTAAGAAACTTCCTGTCTTGCTTTAATAAACTTACAGAGAGAACAAAAATATTTGTTGAGCTTGTTGCCAGTTATAATTGCCCTTACATGGGCTCTTTAGAGACATGGATTAGAACAAAGCAGAGATTTTTGTGATAGTCTTATTTGTGTGGTAAGGCAACAATTCAAGCCGTAGTGGCTTCAGTTGTAAAATTTCAGTAAAAAGCATCCAGAAAGCTCCTATCAGTCATTTGCAGTTAAGGCAGCTGTAGTTGTTTTTCTTATAGGTAGCGGTGCAGCTTGCACGGGTTTATGCAGTTAAGAAGAAGAGGGGGAATGGCATGCAGCCTGGTGGTTCCTCCATTCTGCTCTTTGGTCTGGTCGGGCCTCACTTAGGAAGAGGTAGGCAGCTGCTGGAAGGAGCATGGGATGTGCAATTCGTGCACACCCCCCTCTTCTCTGCACTCTGCACTCTGAGAGTACTTGCAAGGGGAATAACATCATGGTATATGTGCTGCTGTAAATCACTCATTTTAAAACCAGTAAAAGCCAAAGCTTCTCATCTAGATGAGGTTTTGGTGCCTTGCCAGCATTTTCCCACGAGACTACTGAGAGAAATGGCAATTTTTAATAACTTGACTGTGATTTAACAGAACAAAAGAGAGGCTCATCTTGTATCTCAGAGCTTTCTTCCTCTTGAGCTGCTGAAGTCTGCTACAAGCCTGGTGGTTTGTGTCTGAGAACCTCAAAAGAAGAAAAAGTGTAGTTACTGTCCCTCTTGATGGTCAGGAGCAGCTTTCAAGCAATAAATGAGAGAACAGAGAGAGGTGCCAGGAGAGGTGGCAGCAGGGAATAGGAACTCCCCACCTCCTCCACTGTGTGAATTGGGGAATTGAGCAAAAGCTGCAGGTAGTTGGTAGAAAACAATGAGGAGATGCTTCTTTCTACTCAGTTAAGTGTCAGGGAAGAGTTTACAATCTTTGTATTATTCCTTTTCTTTTAATGTATCTTCTATACTTTTTGACACATGTTTTCTTTACTTCTCAAATCTAGTTGGATCACAGTATCTCAGCTCTCTGGTCAGGTGTTTCAGTCTTCAGATGTAGTGTGACTTGTTTGAGGACACCTAGGTACTCTACATCCTTTCAACTACACAGACAAATGGGGGGTTGGGGGAAGCAGCTCCTCTGGTAAAAGAATAATTGATAATTGGCCTATTTATGACAGCTGTCTTTTGCATGTTGGCATTTCCAGCTTCTTCCTCTCTCTCAAGTTACTCCTCAGAGATAACAGGGTGTGACTAGGTCTTCTCTTGTAGTATACAAAGTTTTAATCTCTTGCAAAGAAGCAAGTCCTGTGGCCAGTGCAGATCCCATCATGACATGAATCTGCTCTTTGAATCACAACTGAAGCACCAGGAATTCCTTTCAGTGAAATGCCAGTGAAATTAAGGAGCAGTGGACGTGCAGGTGTTGGTGAATGTGCCTCGGTCTACACTGGAAGCCTATAGAAAATTATTGTAAGTGTCAATTAAAGCAGCCTGGCTAACTCCAGGTGTGCTATTTGAATAGCTATATTGTAATTTCAAAATACTAAAGCAAGTGTTTGATTTTTCTTCTTAGCAAATTGCAGAAGCTTGAGAGCATATGGAAAAACATGTTTTTACGTTCTGTCTTGACAGCTGTCAGAGCCCATTGGTACTGAAAATGCTATTTTAGGTACCCCTCATTATCACTGGATCATTGAGGTAATGAGGGTGAGTATTGCACTTAGATTTCTGCTGTATCTAGCTGGTTTTGTCTAGAGTGAACCATCTACAGTCCTCTGGATGCTTCCACTGTAGGAGGCATTTTAGTGCAAGTCAGGATGCTGTTTTTGAAGAAAATTTCATGTTTGCTGCCAGACACACACTCAATGAGTTTTGATTCACATTACAGACCACCCTTGGAGAACACACTCTTGAGTTCTCTTTGGATAAAACCAAACTAGAGAGATCCTCCAGCTCTGCACCTGAGCTACCCTGCTCACTGTGAGACAGTTTATCCACAGGACCATCCTGGAGCTAGCTGGCAGTAATCCCCCCAACATACGTGTAGTTTGTGTGCTGGCAGCATCTCAGCGACAGCTGTTTCATGCTCCTGATGCACAGCACTGTTTGCTAATGTAAACACAGCTTAAGGGTGTTGAAAATGATATTATAGCCTCCTTAGGACTAAATTAGTTTTCATCATAATACATTTTAAAAATGTGTATGTATGTGCATATGTATTTTTAACAAGTCTTTCTCTCACTTTCTAGCATTTCCCTTACTAGAATTATATTTCAAATAGAGTAATTGTCAGTTTCTCTTTAACAGCAATAAGCATAAGATACCATGTCAGTATTTGTTCATGCATTCCTTCTTCTGAGTTCATTAGTATTATTTATTGCATGGCTGGATTTTGAGTATTAATGGATTCTTCTCAAAGTTTGCATCTTTTATTGAAATAAATTGATCCTTTTAGTATCTTTTAAGTAATTATGGGTTTAGATATATTTGCACAATGCCCTAGCTCTAATGAGGTTCGTAGCAAGAAAATCCCATTCTGAAGATTAGCATGATGTATTGAGTTGAACTTTAGGATTTTACTCTGGTATTTTCATTATGGAGGTTTGTTACAGAAAAAAACTTTGTTTTCAATTACTCGCTAGCTGACATGCATCTGAAATGCTTGGATGAATACCCATTTTTTTTTTCTGAAATTAGAAACTTCAGCTTATGAAATGCAAAAGCTTTAAACACTGCTATTAAAAATAGTTGTTATGGCACTAAATGGATCTCAAGATTTCCAATTTACAACTCAATTTTCAATTTCTTCTGTGGCATGCATTATCACATCTGCGACAGACTGACAGTGACCAAACTATGAGCTCTTTGCACCAGCCTGTTGCAAAGGGAGGTAGTGGTGTATCCCTCCTCATCTGCTACAGTTTCGGCAAAGATGGCAAAATGTCTGCACTCTTTGTGCCTCAGCTAGAGGGGTTATAAGGACTGAATTTACCTGTTGCACCTTAGCCACTGACTACTAAGGTAATGTAAAGGAATGTGAAGTTGAATTATTTTCCACACCTGCCTTGTTGATGCATGATATTGTTTAGTACTTTGTGATGCGTTAGGTTTGCATCTCTGTAAAAGATTTGTATGCAATAGGATAAAATAAGCTGGAAGCCTACTAAGGTAAGGGCAAATTTAATTTGAGATTGTGTGTCATGGGTAAAACTGTCTTGACTTGAGGAATTTTTACATGACTGAATTTACTATCAATTAACACAAAGTTGTAACTGCTGATTTGAGGGTTGAGAAGAAAGAAGAAACAACTTTTCCTCTCCCTTCCCTGGGGTTAACTTCAGCCAAATGCCTTCATGGTCTCTGCTTCCCTTGCTTTTGCCATGTGCTACTCTCAGTCCTTCAGGGGTGCCCCTGCCCTGGCATGGGTGGCCAACAAACCCCTGTCTCCCAAGGATGTCTCTACTCCAGTGTGGGCTGGCTGTGGTCCCTCAGGGTTGTCCATGCCCCAGTGGGGGTTCCTCACTTGTGCCCCCCTTTGACAATGGAACACCTCCTTTCAAGCGTGTCTCCAGCTGTGTCCCCAACGATGTCTCCTTCCATGGGTCTCCTATGTCTTCCAGGCCATTGCCAGCCCCTTGCAGCTGCCACTCTCTGAAACACAGCTGAGCTGGGGTGCTGTGGGTTCCCCTGGCTGCCTGCAGACTTATTTCTACATTAAAACCAGTGCAGGTGCTGCTGAGCCTGTGACAGAAACTGGTAGGTATCTAAGTGAGTGCTACCGTGGGGCATATGACTTTGCAGCTACTATAATAATCATAAAAGTATCTTTCCAGCTATCTCACAACAACTACTTTCCCCCAGACATAAAGGGAAAGGATTCTGCCAGGGCAGGGGAGTAATGTGCAATTTACTTTGATGTCGGTGAAGGGTTAACAGTGTGGACAAGGGCTCTCAGAGGAACAGAAGGGCAAATTCTTCCCTAGGTGAGCTGAATTTCAGTACTAGCTGGTCTTCCATATCATTGGCCCAAACTGGGATTTTCTTATGAATTTTTCAGGTTTTATAGTCAGAGACCAGGATGCCTGGCTCATGAGCTCACTGAGTGCTGCAGCACAAGTGAGAAGAAAGTGATGGGTAAGACAGTGCTTGCTTCAGCCCAGCATGCTGCTGTTTTACAGCCAGCTGGTAAACACGGACCTGTATGCACAAGTGGTGTCACTGGTATATAGCTACAATAAAACTATTAGATCATTAAAATATTCCATTAAAACACAGTTAGAGATTTTTGCATCAGGGAAAACAAACCACAAGCAATTTGCACTGGGAGCACAAACATCATGTTTGCCCTGATGCTTTTGTATAAATAAGAGGGCTTTGTTTCAAGCTTAAAGAAAGTTGGATGCTCTCAAGCTATAGCTGGCAAACACTAGCAGCCAGCTGACACCACAAAGTACAATGTATATATATTTTTAAACATGGAATGTATGCAGCTGCGGGCTCTGAGTAATTGAAGGCTTCACAGGGAGAAACTGGTCTGTAGATGACTCTTTTCAGTGGTCCTGTGGCACAAGAGACAGCTCTGCAGCTCCTTCGGAAAGACCACCAATCCTGTCCTCCAGCAGCCCTGGGCAGAGGTAAGAGTCCCTGGTTATCCTGAAACGTGTTTCTGGGATATGTAACTCCATGTGTAGAAAGTTTGCTAAGCAAAACTGTCCTGCAACTTGCTTGTAATGCACTGATTCCTGCTGCACAGAGAAGTAAGCTGTGATTTCTCATGTCCTGGAAGGCAGAAGCACTCTGTCTGTTTGGAAGTTTAATTGGTAACTATGCCATGCTGCAATTGTGTGGATGTGGCACAGTTACCTAGGTAGCATTTTGGGACAGCTACTTGTGTCTAATTCACTTGTACACAAAGCACCCCAAATCGGGGCTTCGTATCAGAAAGCACGTGTTGCATCCCATTGAATGCTTCCCTTGGCCTCATGCATCCTGTGGAAGTCTGGAGAGAATTAGAGGGCTGGTATTTTCCGATCTGCTTACAGTAACCAAAGGATTAAAAATTAGGGAATAGGCTTAAAAGAAAATTACTTTTGCTTCCATTATCTTCTAGTTCTTGACCCTTTAACTTGCGTACTGTATACATTTCTGGGTTGTTTCCCTTACTATGAGTTTATCTTCTCAACAGAAGAGAAAGATTTAGCTACAAAAGGACAGATTAACCGTTTCACTTTGAAATTCTGAGCTTTTTGCTTCACTTACAGATCCCTTCTGATCCCAGTGTGCCCACAAGCTAGTGATACACTCCATGTTGACAAATCCCTAATCTTTTCAGTGTGCAAAAGGGAAATGGTAGTTCTGGAAGGTTGTTCCCCTTTTCCCAGTACCAGTGGTTGTTTAGAGAAAGTTTCTTCTTCTCTGAGCTTGTTTTCTGTTCCCTCAAGAGAGAAAGAAGATGCCTCTGCATTTTCCCCTGCTGGCAGGTGCAGCATCGTTAACATGGACAGTCTGTTGCACTATGAACCATAGTTCACTCCAGTAAGAAAACGGCTTCCATTTCTGTCCTGAATCCATTTGAAAAAAAGTTCTGTCACTTAAAGGGAGTACTCTTTTCTGTGGAAGACAGTGGTTGCTCAAGTCACTTGTCATTCTTCAAATCTTCAATGTCTATTTTTAATCTGGCAAATCCTAACGAGGTTAGGCAGACTTGCCAGGCACAAAAGTGAGTACTATATGTACTACTGTCTGTAGAGAGATGCTTTTTGTACTGTTGCAGTTTTTGAACAGAAGTAAAATTGGGCCAGAAAAGTACAGCCTCAGATCCCAGTCCAAAAGTAAAGGGCTGCTAGGTTGGATTTCTGTTTGTAACTACCTTTTTATGGCATAGTTTGATCTCTGCAAGTGGAAGTTATCAGATGAACTTTGTGCTCCTTAATGTGTGGTATTTAGTGTGTTTTAGTTTCAGAGTTTCATTTTCTTGTGTTCTTTTCTTTGGATGTATATACGGCCTGCTCTCTGGTTTTCTTATTGACTCGCATAGTGCCTACTCTCCTACCTTCAAGCTTTGGTGCTGTGTAGAATATTTCAGCTGCTGAATCCATGCCAGGCAATGTCCTCAAGGAACAGTGCCAGACTGAATATTGCAAGCTCATCAGGGTTTTTTTGTTTTGTTTGTTTGTTTTTTTTCTTTTTATTTTAAATCCAGAGGTGTATTGCAAAACCTGGGGTGAGTGGGAGGGGAGATGCTGTCTCTTCCAGTAGCGCTGGTGATTACTGTCTTGGTTGTTAAGTCAAATGTTGAGTCTGAATGCATTCGTTCTCATATTTAATGTACAGACAGAAGTGACCCTTTTTACTCTTAACCAAAATAACATTTCACATTGATCAAGTCACTTTCATTTTTCTAATTCCATGCCACCCCTGAAGAGTTATTCACACAACTCCTTGCCTGACCTTTTTCTTGGGTTTGGTGATGCATCTCTGACAGCACTGCTGCCTCTGTGTTTCCTTGATGGGTGGGTTTGAGAGCAAACAAAAACCTCTGTTCCTGTCCTTCAGCAACATGCGAGTTTGGTATGTCTTCTGTATGCAGCCAGGGCAGGAAACATTCCCATAGCATTCATAATGGTTCCTGCAAGATCTTTCTCGCTAAGGTGAAACTGCTTTGCTGCAGGAGGATGTCTGTTTTAGGGGAATTTTTTAGCTTGAATGCTGTAGTGAACCTGACTTCACGTGACCTGAGCAGTAAAGATAAGTTTATATGCCTGTAATTGTAATATTCATTTAACGCTATTACAGTGTGTGCAGATAATGCCTTAATACAGGAAGGCGAGGTCAGGAGAGCAACTTTTCAGCATGAACTTAGGTGGCTTTCCTTCAAGTCCCTGGTGTATGTGTGCGTGAAGGAGAGAACTGTTAATGACTGGCCCAAAAGCAGAAACAGGCTCTGACATGCAAACTGTATGCTCATACAGTCAGGAGCTGCTGCAGGGAGTCAGTCTTCCTGGCTGCTGCAGCAGGAGAAAACACGCACATAAGAGCACTCCAGGTGTGCTTTCCTGGTGATGCTGGAGAACAAAGGCTTTGCCTGGAAGCAGGCTGCTTGGTCAGGGTGCTGATCACTCTAAATGTCTTGAAGGAGACAAAATGGCAGTGTAACTGTGAGGGGACTGTGACCCATCATGGGCCTGAGGATGAGGGGCTGGTCCCTCTGAGTTCTGGGGACACATAGGAGCCAGGGAGGTCTGTGTGCTTGCAACATGCACCCCAGGAGGAAATGCAGTAATATAGAAACATGATATAAAAACTTTAGTAAGCACTAGGGACCATGATTTTGAGAAGTCAGGGAAAAGAATATTTTCCAGCACTTCCTTCCATGTGGCTTTTTAAATGCTTTCTAATTGATATGTGAGCCAAGATTTGGAATCCATAGCAGAAGTTTAGGGGGGTAGGGTTTTTTTTCTTCTTCTTCTTTTAGGCTTTGTTTCATGTCAGGACTTCAAACACTCTGCAGAGACACAGCTCAAACCTGACAAAGTTGTGCTGATGCCTTTTGGCTGGTTCTATTAGCTCCAGCCAGAGGGTAGGAAAGGGTTGAACTGTTTTCCAAGGAAACGGATTTTTTCAGAGTCCTGTAGGAAGAACTGTGAGTTAGGAGTGCTGAGCTAAAATAGGAGTGCTGAGCTAAATGTTTTGTTCTCTTTTAATTGGCAAAGTCCAACCAGAGGAAGGTGATAGCTTCCAGCTCTATTGATGTGTAGGAGCAGAGAAGAAAGGCTCAGTTGTCTTCTCCTCCACCTCCAAGTAAAAATGGGATCAGAGGGAGAAAAACTGGCTTGTCTGTAGCTCTTAACAGCAAAGGGGTTTGGCTTTTGCTGTGCTCCAGCCTGCGTTCATGTTTGCGAAGACGAAAAAAAAGTAAAATGTTTTAATATGTTGTTGGATTTTAGATACAAACTTGTGACAGTATCCTATTAGGAAGATAGAAAGTGTGTGGCTTTTGTTGTGAGGAAAGCTTTTTATAAAAATCTCATGTCTGAAAAATGACAGTTTGAAAACCAAACTGCAATCCAGTGGAAGTTACTGTATATAATGTAGCTGTAACTCGTTATGAAAATCACCGGTCAATACCATTATTAGCTGATACAAAACCATGTCTCGTAATTGGACATGTTTCTCTTGTGTTGTGTTTGCCTAGTAATGCAGATGACTGCATTTTGGTATGATCCAAGACCTTACTCTAAATTTACACTGTAAATTGCTGTACAGCACAAATGCTCCTCAAGTCTGCTTCCTTTCTCAATAGGTAGTAATGGTGGCAAAACAATAATTTAGTCATTTGCCTGGCAATGTTAGGCTTCTTTCTGCTTCTTGAAATTCATTCTGCTGGCTGTGGCATCAACGATATTGAAGCGTGGCTCTTTGCGCCAAAGTAATGGCAGTGTAGAAGCAGCAGCAGCACAGGGGCTTGGTGCTGATGGACTAGAAAGAGGAGATTAGGAAAAGATGATGATGGAACTGGGGAGAGTCAGGCATGAACAAACAGCATCTTCTGATCACCCTGAAATTGGTAGGTATCAGTGATTATGGTAGTGGTTAGGCAGAAGCGATGGTTTTCTCAAACTGGGCAGCTTCCGAAAGATGGTTAGAAAAATATTCAGAGGTAAAAATCAGAATTCCAGCCAACATTCAGCTACATAGTTATTCAGAGCTGAACTTCACAACAGCTGCAGTTATAATACTGTTTTGCAGATCTAACACTTCCAAGATGTGGAAAATAAAATTCAGGATGAATTTTAAGAACGTAATAGAAATAACTAGTGTGGCAGATGTAGATTTAGGGTATTCTGCACATTCTGAAGGATTTGTTTTTAATGTGAAGCATGTACCTTCACACTCTGTAACATGTGCTCTGGTTCACTGACAGATCTGTTCTGCACAGTCCCGCTGGAATATTGGCATTCACACCGTCTATAAACAGACAGTCAAGGTTTGTGTCTGTCAGGACTGTACTTCATTTTATTTACCGCATGGTCTTTGGGGGTTGGAAGAAAGGGAATTAATCAAAAAAAAGCATGCAGTTCTCCCTACCTCCTTCCCTTTATTTATGTGTTTTTGAACTTGAAATCTTTCTGAACTCTTTATTATTCGCAGAGTTCATTTTTTATTATTTTTTTTTCCCAATAGGAAAGCAGCTGATCTCAGCAGGTGAGGGGCAGGGCGATTAGCTGTTGGAGACAAAAGGCAATTCAAGAGATCATCACAGAGATAAGGAGCCCTCTGGTGATTACCTTGGCTGATAAGGTGAAGGGAATAAGAGGCAGAGTAAGAAGGGTGAGGAGTATCTTGTTATCTGCTAACTGGGGCAGGAGGGTGGATGTAGGTACCATGCTGAGCTGAGCTGGATGCTGGCACGAATAGGCATAGGGCATGGGCTTCTAGGAGTCACAGTGGGGAAATTTACCTTTGGACGTGTGACGTGTTGTACCTGAGTGGGGCATGTGTATTTGTACGTGATTGCCTTCTGCCTGGCAAATTTCATGAAGACAGAAACCAGTGTGTGTGTGTGTGTGTGTGTGTGTGTGATGTACTAGCAGTGTTTCTGTATGGGGTACCTCGTCTGTGATAGCTTGTCAGTATGAAAAAACGCTACAAGCAGGAGTCCCTTCACACAAGTGGTGGGAGACAGCATGAAGGTCTTGATTCGAGTGATTATACGTATTAAAGGTAGACTATAATCTCTTTCAGGGCCAGTGAACTAACATCCATAGTTCATGAACACCAGCACAGAACAACATCATGCCACACAGCAGAAGTTCACTTTGAGGATGGGCCAAGTAATTGCCCACAGAAAGCTTGCCATAACCAAATTTGCTCTGCAGAAAGGAATCTCTTTCCAGGAAAGGGCCTTTCAGATGTAATTTGCAATAAATAAAGTGGGACTACAAAGTTGCAATTTAACATTAAAGTTAAGAAAAGAAATGCCCCTTGCATGAGGGACAGTTCAGAGACCGATTTTCAACAAAGAGCGAGCTAGAAAAGGAAAGTTCACCCCTACTTTTGCTGTTGACTATTCGTGATTTACTGACGTTTACCGTAAAACCAGCAGTTAAGCTGCAGTCAGAGCTGCTAACCCTTGACAAACCAGACCTTTGGTATTTCCACAGCCAGCAAAGAAGCGAGAACTCGAGAAAAAGGGAAGGCAGACCTGCGAGAAGGAGCAAGGCTCTGGCTGAGGCGGCGGCGGCCGCGGGCGCACCCTAGCTCCGCCCGGGTTTCTCCCCTCTGCGCTAAAAGCCACCGCCCCCCGCCGCCAGCTCCCAGCCGGGTCTCCCTCTCCCCGCTGTGCCAGTGCCCGCAGGGACCCCCCAAAAGGCCGGGCGGGGGAGGCTTCAGGCGGAGAGGTGGCCGTACCCCAACCCCCCCACACCATCTCAGCTGCCGCAGTGCGGGCGGCGGCCGCGACGCGGCGCTGTTGCCCCGCGGTGGCGGCGGGTGGCCNCTTGCCGCCGCCGCTCTGCCCGCTGCGCGCCGTTGGGCGGCTCGCGCTGCCCGTGCCCTCGCGGCCCCGCGGGGTTGAGCCTTACGGAGCGACGCGCAGGGGGGCGGTGGAGGCGCGGAACCACGGGCCCGGGAGGCAGCGGCGTTCCGGCACCCCCCGGGGGTCCTGCGGAACAAAGAGTGTTTATTGCCGTTAACGGGCGGAAAAATAATCTGCGTCGCAATTACAGCATCTGCCACCCACGCTTATTGATTAAGCCAACTTCTGTGTCGTAAATGAGAAAGGCAAGAAATGGCAATGTATGTTTTAGATCCCCGTGTAAGGGCAGTTGCTCTTAAAGCCGCTTCTGGCGGCGCGGCTTGACCCAGTTCTGGCAGACAGCCCCCGAAGGCGTCTGCGGCGGCATCGCCTCCTGCCCCCGCTGCATAGCCATGGGCCGGCCCCAGCGCAGCCCGTCTGCCATCCACCTGGGCCAGGACAGCGCCTGGCAAGAGAGGACGAGTCTCCCAGGCAACATGTGCCAGGGGGTGACAGCACCAGCACCCAGAGTAACGCGCTGACATCCTCCTGCCCAGGCTGAATCCTGGCACCGGATCTTGTCCACACGATGGGTGTCTTCCATGTGGCGACGCCGACGTCATACCTCCAGGGACATCAGCAAAGAGCTGCTTGGCAAAGTAGCCCCTAGCAGTGTTTGCTTCTGCCCACATGGTTCAACAAATGTACGGGGCTTTTTTAGCAGTTGTCCACGTACTGCTGGCTGCCCTCACCTGAGCTTGTCAGCAGAGCTGTGTGTGCAGCTCAGCTGCAGGGGGTGAAGCCTGTGGGAGCTGATGGGTGTCATTCCTTCTTCCCCTTCCTCGCTGCATGTGAAAGTAGGAAGCCACTGCAATCCTTCAAGGGATAGATGGCTGAAACAGTAAGAGTCGCTGACCAAAAATAAACAGGCAGTTTTGCCCCAGAGTATGGGATGAGGGTTGCCTGGGGTACAGCTGAGTGATTATTTGAGCAATGGGTATCAGATGTACTGAAGGGGTGGCAGAAAAGCTGATGGTGATGCTTGTAGCATACTTATAGTAAAAACCAAGAGAGGATTTTTGTTGCTGAGGTGACTGGAGAGTGCTTTGGCTCACCAGTAATGTCACAGCCTGCTCTTGTGCAGTTCCTCCTGGGCTCAGGGACAAGCTGTGTGAAGACTTTCCTGACTCCATCACCTGCTTCCTCTCCTGAGGGATGTTGTTGGCAAGACTCCAAATCTGACTAATGGTTTAAGTTGAAAGAGTAGCCATACTAACACTGGTCGTTTCTAATATTCCTGCTGAAATCCTGGCTCTACAAAGCTTCATTCTTTTGCAGTGCTCACCCCATGCAAGGATATTTGCAACTCAGCAAGTCTCCCTCAGGTCTGCTTTTCTTCCAAGTGCAATAACTTCTGACACAGATCTAGTCTTGATCTGAGAAATTTAAGCAAAACAAACCAAAAAATGCCTAGCTTCAACCCCTGGCAGTTCATTTCAAAGGGTAACTGTTACAAATGTGTACCTTGCTTCTCATTTTAAATCACCTGTGTTTAGCTTCCAGCCCCTGCCTGTGCTTATACCTCTCCCTGCTAGCCTGAGTCACCCTTCGCTACCTGGCATTTCCTCCCCTTGAAGGCTTCTGATACACTGTCAAGCAAAGTGACTGAGGATTGTTTGCATCAGAGAAAAGTTGCTGTCTGAAACATTGAACTGAAGTTTGTTTTCTTTTATGAAGAAACAATGTTTGTGCTGTTGGTGATCCCCATCCCACTATAAAACCCTCATCTTGCTCCTGCTGTGAGGAAGATAGACTCCAAACTGGGGCAAATCCATGGGAACCGCAGTTCACAGAGCAGCAGCTCATGCTTTCACACTGGAAAAGCAGCATTTGCTAGAGGGTGTGAGGAGTTTTACGTTGGCTCTGGCCCATGAGCTTTCTTCAAAATATTCCTTTCACATGGAAATTCCTGCCAAGTGAAGATTTCTAGCTCTGGCTGGCATGTCAGCCACGGCAAGAGGCATAAAAGTTTTTATCATTGGATATATGTGACACAAAGAAAAGGGAAGAGGTTTATTTTGTGCTGGCTACTGTGACCAGCCAGCAGCTTGTAGGGAGTCTTTGTGGAAGAGGTGGGAGAAGAGGGGAGTAAGTATAGGAAAAGAAAGGTAGATTTATTAACATTAATTCCAAATAATTGGTTTTCTGCTGAAGGCAGAACCACTAATCTCAGATTTCCCTGCCTCAGAGTCACTGCTTGAGTCCCTTGCCTTCTCCACGTAAACCTCCAGCCAAGAAAGCACACCTGCGTTAACTCTGCTGCACGTAATTTATTGAGCTAGTTTCACCACAATACTTTTTTTGTTTCCCATCACCAGCAAAACAGAAGCTATGTCTAGCATGACCATCCCACATGTTAGTTTTTAATCAGCATTACATTGTGCAATCAAGGCAGATGTTGCTCTATAACACCGTCCCTGCCTGCACCATGGGTGTCTTTAGAGATTTTTCTCCAGCCAGGAGACCCATGTGGGAGGGCAGGAAGGTCTCAGACATGCTGCCCCAGTGCCAGGAGTCAGCAGGTTACCTCCTTGTTGAACCCCTTCTGTGCACCTCTAGGCAGCTGGATGGGATACGTGTGATGCCTGCAGAGCCAGACAGCTGCTGCAGGACCCCTTACAGGAGTTGCCCGTGAAGGCAGGGGACTCCCGGTGTTACCAGGGGAGCCCTTAAAAAAGGCAGCGAAACTGTGGGATTTGAACAGAGTTGAATACACTGGAG
The DNA here is from genome assembly GCA_013400615.1 of Syrrhaptes paradoxus. Taxonomy (NCBI): domain Eukaryota; kingdom Metazoa; phylum Chordata; class Aves; order Pterocliformes; family Pteroclidae; genus Syrrhaptes; species Syrrhaptes paradoxus. Next base: position 103,098 of record VZTO01002021.1, read on the forward strand.
GCTCAAACCACGTTGCCCTGTTACCTGGGAAGAACAGACAGCAATGAATTTGTGAAGTTTCTTTTTTCCCTTTACAAATATTAGCCCCTCTCTTCTTTTTTTTTTTGTTGTTGTTGTTTCTTGTTCTGTCTGCAGAGAGTCTTCTCCACCAGCTCCAACGTGTTTTCCAAAATACTGTAAGAGATGCAAAGCCTTATAGGAAGGACCAACAGCTAAACCTGCCTTTTGCCACAGGATGAGAGCGGAGGAGGGGGCTGTCATCACTAATATTGTGGATCCCTGGGAGGTTTCCTATGTCAAATTCCCATATTATTCTAGGAAATAAAATCATACTTTATCTTGTGGAAGAAAGTTAGAAACAAAATGTACCCACTCAGTCTCACCTTTGGGAAGACTCCTTACCTCAACCCTGTCAATCAGGTACTGAGTATGAAAAGCATGTAGTATGAGCATAAGCAAATTCCCACCTTAGGTGTCTGATCAGGCTTCAGCACCTCACAGGAACCCTGAAAGTTTCTTGAAAAAGCCTAGTTATGTATCAAGGGAAGAAAAACAGTCTGTGCTGGACCCTGTATATGACCACAGCACACCTGGAAGTGTGGAAGCTTTGCAGCATGAACAAAGGTGAAGCTAAGACTGTTCCACTTCTTCTGAACCTCCTCAGAGACACAGGGGGTCTGGTAGCACCAGATTAACTTTCTTTCTCTATGGATCTCTCTATTTTGTTCTACAATTTCTTCCATCAGGTTATTGGACCTGAGCTGATACAGCAGAGGCTCCTCATCATCTTGCGTGAAAGGCTTTTTGAGAACTTAACTTTTCTGATTCTTAGAAACATTTGAATAGTTACTTTAAAATTTATTCTTAAATAAGTTATAGCAGTCTTATTTTGTGCATGTATTGCCTTCAAATTAAATTATTGTTATATCTCCTTGAAATTTCTAATGTTGTAATTTTTAAAAAAAAGTCATACTGAACAGAAAAAAAAAAGACTTCTTTTGAATTGTTGGTATTTATTTTGCAATTTCCTTTTTTTCTTTCTTGAACGCAAAGTGAATTTTATCCACATCTCACTTTACTTCTGTGGATGTCTGGAAATTGACAGAGAATGAAACCTGAGCTACTGAATTTGCATGCATTTTAAATGTCTGTCAGCATCAGCTTCTGGTCTTTGCTACAGGCTCACATGGAGCTGTGTCTCCATGGGCAGCTTGCAGTAAGAGAGCTTGCCACACCTGAAACCTTCTTGATAAGAAAAGACAAATGTTACTGGGCACAGTTCTTTTCATCTTTTCTACTAATTCTTTCTTTTCCATAGCTCTCTGCTGTCTTCACTTTTCGGCAAACATGCCTTACCTTATTTTCTGTCATTCGTATTTCCTTTCCTCTGTGTTGCTCACCTCATCATAAAGATGTAAACATCTCTTTTAGCTATATCTCACTGTTCATTAGGGTATTTAGGCCTCTTCCAGCTGTTCAGTAGGGGTTTTTTTTAATTGAAACAAGGATGCCTGAGGAAGGAAAGAGAAGACAAGAGACTGAGTGGGAGAGAAAGGTGTGGTTTGAAAGGGTGGAATACAGATTTTTTTTTTACAGCTGGGAGAAGATGGAGCTTCCCTGCAAGCCAGAACTCAGCAAGAGAGGAGGTGAAATTGAAAGAAGGGAGCTAGGTGAGAGAGGTGAAAGGAGTTTAAGAAGCTCTGATTAGTTAATGTTTGCAAAGAGTTTCTGAGACTGTAAAGCTATATGTATATGCTAATCTACTAATTATTATTTTGTGGAGTGTCTTGGTTTATGCAATCATGCAATTAATCTCATCTTACTTGTCAATAGCAATGAATGATGGGAGTGTAATACAAAAATTAAGCAGCAATTAAGGTCAAGCTCTTTTTTTCTTGCAGAGCAGAAGGGGATTTTCTTGAGGCTTACTTTGAATTTTTTAGAAGATTCACTGTTTGAGAGGAGTAAGCCCTTTCCCTAGCAGAAGGACCTCCTCGTTGGCCCCTGGCATGCCCCCCCCCCCCCCGCCTAGTGTAAAGAAGGTTGGTGAAAATGGGTGAGAGCCCTTCATGAAGAGAAGGGTTATTTCTGTAATGTTTTATACCACCAGTATCTGATGACACAAATGAAAATAGAGTAAAGAACAACCATTGCCTGAACTTTCGAACAATCCTGTCCCATGGCACAGGTCTCGCTTCAGGTGGTATAAAAACTCATCCCATGTGGTTTGTATGAATTGAACATAGATTGGGGAAAAAAGCAGTGGGTGGTAAGAATGTTTCTGTGTGGCTCATATAGCTACCAACACAGTCTGTGTGAGCTGGCTACCTTGTACTTCTTCCTGCCCACTGGTCTTTCAGGTGTCTGGTGAGTCTGGTTACTGGAATTGACATGGTGACAGCCATAATGGTCAGGGAAAGAGATTATTGCTACAGGGAGTCTGTTTGGTCATTTTTAGAGGTGGAAAGAAAGACTGATTAAAGCTTGTTTGTGGTGAGGTATTGGACTAAATCTTGTAAGTGTAGCTCAACAAGCTGGTGAGCATACTGGATGGAACGATGAATTTACTTCTCACTGACCTGATCTTTGTTGTTGTGATTAAAGGCCTTCCTGAAGGGAAGGGGCCTGATGATCAGCAGCTGCAGTAGCTTTTGTTCTTCCTCTATCTGCAGAAAAAAGGGAACTGAACAGTGGCTAGCGGCACGGAGCTGAAGTATTCTGAAATTATCCAGAAATTACAGAAATAAAACTTGCTCTTGAAATCTTAATTCTGGTGTATTTTAACCACAAAATCTTGTGTTTAAAATGCTCTGAATTCGAGAGGTCTAAGGACATGTTGTGAGAGACACCTGCCTGGGTGTAATGACAGTACAGGCTGCTATAGTGCTTTTTAATGCAATAAAGTTCCGGCTTTGTTAGCTAGTAGCTGCTGAGTTCTTGGCTATGGTCATGGAGTTACTGAGTCTGAGGTATTTTTGGTTGTGCACTTTGTTTGGAAATGAATATAGCCTCTGTTTGGGTTAGTCCTTTTACACAGCTCCTGGCTTTTCTGAAAAACCTTATCGTTTCTTATGAAATGTTACCATCTATGATAAGTCCCTTCGTAGAATCTTGGCTCTCTCTTTCTCTCTCCTGCTCCCATCCCTTAGTTTCTCTACACTCTTTTTAACTTTAATTATGAGTGGTATTGCTCAACATCAAAACAATCTTTTTAAACACATAAAGTACTGAGAATCACTTCTTGGTGTAAGAGAAAGGTGAGAGAACTCAAAGTTGAAACTTGCATGCCAACAGGATAATTAGAAACTATATTGACCTTCATCTATTGCTTTTCTGCTTAAAAGAGAAATTGTGGAAACAGCAACTGAAATGCCCTTAACAAAAGATGACATAAAACTATTTGTATTTGTGCTTGAAAGCTGTAAAATGTTAATCAGAGTAGAAGTTGCTTGTGAGAGTTTTGGGGCCTATCATCTTAGCCAGGTTCTGGGTGTTTTTACTGATATAATATTGTTAAGTAGCCTGGAAAGCTGAATTTAGTAACGTAAGGTAGAAATGAAGACAAGGGTAACAGGAAAACTGTCTTCTGTTTGTAGCACACACAGATCTAAACAAAGCCGTTTATGCAGGTCCCATTGTAAAAGTGTAACTGGGACACTGGAGTTTGAAAATGTGCTAAAGTAGCTGAGTCAGTGCAGAGGAAGGTGGCAATGACATGCAACTTCATCAACACTTCAATGGTAACAAGGTGAGGGAAAAAAACACCCTTGCTACTGTCTGTAACATTCTATTAAGACTTTCTTTGTGCTTGTAAATGCCTGTGATGCTAGCAGCAGCTGCTTCCTTGTGTGTTTCCAAGGAGCTGTGAAAGGAAAGCTGTGTGTTTCGGATATCATGGTGACTGAGGTTCTCCCCCTGTCCCTAAAGAAAACTTACTTCTCTGGGGGAAAATCCTGGGGGAAAATCCTAAATGTGTCAAAGAAAAGCAATGAACTGTGGATAACATAGTTTTCAGACTTGCAGTGCTGAAGGGAACTGGCAGAGCTGTTTTTCCTTGGGGGGGGGGAAAGGTGGATGATTGACATAATTTTTGGTGGGGGGAGGTGGAGAATGAAATATTCCTCTTTGGAAATATGGGATGCAGGACTCCTGAATGACAACCAGGGCAAGGACACTTGGAGCCTCCTATGCCTCCTCACTAGGGAAGAGCATTCTTCCCACAGCCTCCTCGTGTCTTGGTGTTCACTGGCAAAGAAGGACATGTGAAGAGTCAAACTGAACGCCTGGGAAAGCCTGTCACACCAGAAAGCCTTACCCTGCTGCTGCAGTTCCTGCTCAGCAAATAAAGAACATCTGCAGAGAAACATTCACTGGTATCTTGCTAATCTGCCTAGTTAGGCGCTGCAGAGGTGAACCCTCATCTGTGAGTCTGTTGAATAAACATCAGCTGAACTAAGTATCTTCATCATCTTTTGTGGCTGTGAAATATAATTGGTAGGTGTCCAATGGGTTTCTTTGACTATGGTGCAGTGGAAACGCACACTGATGTTTTTGTCACATTGAAGTGGCGATACAGTAAAATGCAAACAACACATACCTGTACTATTCTTCTATTACACAGTGATACAGGGCTCTGAGGGTTTAATAGTAGTATTTTGAGCTTTTTTTTTTCCAGGAGAAAAAAGTTAAAGATCCCTGTCCTAGCTGGTTTTGATGGGAAGGCTGCTGAAGTTCACTAGGTCAGCCCATGTAGTTTCTACGGCTGATATCCTAGCCTGAGACAGAAGAAGGCGCACCAATTGAAAATCATTATTATTGTATTTGAAGTACATTTTTTCTTTTACCTCCATAGCAAAGACAATATAGGGGAAGGAGGAAGCAGAGGAGGCAGGGCTGGTGGGAAATAGGGAGCCTTTCTACAGCGACGCCCAAACATGCACATTAATGTGAGATGGAGTACAGGAATTTAACCTAAACAATCTATCAGATAAGCCTTTGGGATGGTCTCACTGTTGGAAAAATGAATTGCTGCAGGTAGACTGCCTAGTAGTACGTAGGTGTCACGGTGATCTGGTTCACAATTTACTTGCCCTACATAATGTGACCTATATAGTAAAAGCTAAACCAAGGCAATTATATACAATATATATATACATACAATGTGGAAAACCACGTTATTCAACAAGTTCTGTTTATCTGGAAAACCTGAAGTATCTCTGTTTTACTGAGATTATTTTGGGGAAGGGAGAAGATCTTGCTTTTCTTAGAGGACCAACTTAAAAAACAGAGTTTAGATTGCATTCACTGTTACAGTAAACAGACTGATTTAAGATTAGATTTAAGAAAGATGCACTCTGTTCCCGTTCATAGGGCTTCGTTCACTTTGCTTACTGCGTCTTCTCTCTTCTCTTCCTAGGTCTCCCTTCCAAAGCTCTGGCTGGGCTTCCTGCTTGGGGAGGGCACTGCTGTTGAGTCCCAGGGCAGGATGTGCTGAGGTCTTGCAGGCTGCTTGTATTAGTTCCTGGAGCTGAAGTCTGTCTGACTTCTGACTCAAGCGGCTCCTTCAAGCCTCTTCTAGTGGAGGCTTAAGTATGATCACAGAATCACAGAATCACAGAATGTTAGGGATTGGAAGGGACCTGGAAAGATCATCTAGTCCAATCCCCCTGCCGGAGCAGGAACACCTAGATCAGATCGCACAGGAACGCATCCAGGCGGGTTTTGAATGTCTCCAGAGAAGGAGACTCCACAATCTCTCTGGGCAGCCTGTTCCAGTGCTCTGTCACCCTCACTGGAAAGAAGTTTTTTCTCAT